>APFE030406694.1:0-12589 GCA_000404065.3 Pinus taeda | reverse complement strand
TTCATTTTTGTCAAGTAGACTAGTCTTCTTTGAGCTAGCTTTCGTCCATCATTGATAAAGCTTCTTCTGTGAGCCATAAAAGTTGGCTTGAGCCCTAGCGGACTTGTGCCAGCTGATCAAGTGACAGCTGCGACAAGAGCTAGTACTTGTGCATATAGCACCGTCGCTTCCAAGTTTGTACGAACTACCGGGTTGATAAAATGAGAGACAAGAAGCCCCAGGAGTTGTAGCATTATTGCTACAATACTGGAGCTCACCACCAGTGTGACTGTTTTTAAAATAGTCGCGCTGATAACAGCGGACCTTTGTTTTCTCCTTGGGTCAGCGCGGAAGCACACGGGTTTTGCGCGCTGACCCGGGAGGTGGTGTGTGCAATAATAATCGATCAGCGCGGACCCGATGGGCGAATCCGCGCTGACCGAGAGCACACCAACAATCAAAGAATTCGGCCAAATGGCCAAATCCCACGGTGGAAATGCTTAAAAAAGGACTCAAAACAAAGCGTAGGGCAAGAGGAACCTACCTGGAACAAGCTGCTGGATGAATGGTGTTTGCACGGGGTGGAATTCGCTCCATCACCTTCACAACTCCACAATGTTCTCCAAGGCTCAGAATGGTAACTATGGTAAAAAATGATTTTTACCCCCTATTTATGGTAAAAAATTCTTAATTGACTTTATAAAAGTGGGTTTTTGTCATGTTTTACCATGGATTTAGTACTAATGTCACTATGTTATGCCTTTATGCATGTTTTACTATGTTTTTTAACATATCGAACAGGTTTACGCGGGTGGTTTTCTTGTGCAGGTCCTCGGAACCGGAAAAATCACAATGGTTCTATACACACTTGGTCCCCAAAAAAATGTCGTCTTTAAGCTCTTTTCTGACATAAAGCAAGAAAAGATAGCCGAGCCCCCTTTCAGCTCATCAAAAGGAACGAGAGGCGGTCGCTTTTAAAGCTCTTTTTTCGACCGTTTAAATTAACAAAGATCGTCGGGTGTTTGTCATTTCGCACTCGTTATTGGCTCTAAAACGACGTACCTTCGATCGCTTTTTTACTTTTTCGGGTCAAAGTTACTATTTACGAAAAGTACTCCTCGGTCGTAATGATCGGGCGATTCTTTCGAGCATTGTTTTATACTTTTTCGGGCTCGAGAGACACAACTTTATGAAAAAGGACCCTCCTGGAGTTTTCTTTTCTGTTGTCTTTTCAGACTCTCTAAACAAGAAAAGATGTCGAGTTCTTCCTTTGTCAGACTCGTTAAAACTTAATGACATCGGATTCCATCGAAATGACGTTCCTCAAGCATATGTTATCCCCATCAAGCTTGTCATCCAAAAATAACTGGGGTACTCGCTAGAAATGGTGGGGGAATAAAGGAATCATAATCGTCATCATCGGCAGTATGTCACTCTTGAACATGGCACTGTTTGCATTCGTGTCTGGGTGGGGACATCTCATCTCATTTCACTTTGCCTCCATGGTGGGTTATCCTATTTGACCATTCATCTGCTCATTGTCTCGTCATCACGACCTCTGATCATTTTACCTCAAATACTGCCAAATCCGTCATTGTGCACCGATTGTTTCAGAGAAGTTAGCCTCTGCAAGTATAACCTCCCTCCGATATCTCACATCAAAACATATTGTTCTTTTCCGTCTCGTGTCGATGATGTGGGAAACATTATGGCCCACCTTCGACGAAGATCACTTCCTATCGACTTCAGCTCATTATCCAAGAAAGTGACCTAGTGACTCCCTTCAGGTACCTTGGAGCCTGCATGCCTCAATGGCAGGTTCTTCATGTTCGACGCGGGGTTTTCATCATTGGCCTCTGATCGGATGACTCTACGGGTGTTCGACACGGGCTCATTCATTCACATGCCACGGATTGTACCTATATTACCTTGAGGACCATCGTCATTATTGGTGGCACCTCTCGCATCTGTTAACAACTTTCATCATTGGCTGGTAATCAGACGATGTTCAAGCATGTTCGACTTCGACTCCTGTATTCACATGTTTGGACTTGTACTTCATTCGGGTTTGGATGGAGCGCAAGACCTTGGTTCTAGTCTATTGCGAACCAGGCTGAGATTTTGTGGATCATTATTACATGACTAATTGATGGATGGCTGCGCCCATACCAGAGTCTTTTGGGATGGCTCCGACCATACCTTTTATCATCATGGTCTCTTCAGCTGGGTGGCTACGTCCATACCAGAGACCTTCTTCGCATGTCTTTTGGATGGCTGCACCCATGCCTAGACTACATGTAATCGAGATATGAGTTGTACCTATGCGCAGGTTCTTCCTGGTGGTGTTCCGGTTCAGGAGTTTTCTAAAGCATTTCACCCCTCCCACTCTCTCGGGCTTCATGCTTTAGGGGGCATCTGTTACACAGTAATTTGTCACTGTCTCCTTGTCAGTCTCCCTACTATGCCATGAAATCAAATCCATCATGTCCATGCTCTCTGAATTGGCCAAATAACCCTCTATGCCAAAGTTTATTTTATCATCGCGACTGTTATTGAAATAACCGCGCTGACTGGCGGCTTCTAGTGCAACTGATGTGCTGCCAGCGTAGAAGCACACGGGTTTTCTGCACTGGTCGAATTTCATAGCCAGCGCATGATCTATTTGTATTAAATTGCGCTGACATAGCTTCCCCCGTTACGGAGATGCGACGTCAGCTCACCAGTCCAGTTATTCACCCGTGCTTGTCCTCTTTAGGCGAATTTGTTCTAACAGCCAACCTTCCAGATGACTCCAGACCTGGTTGTTGGCCTTGTGAATGTCGCCCTCCCTTCTATGGCATTTCTGTTCGTCATATGAGCCACCTTTCTTGTAGATAAGCTTATCCTTCCACCATTCATGGAGACTCCTTCTCCTATATAAGCCTCCACCATTGCCATGAGCAGCTAGTTTTTGGGATATAATTTTTGACATAAGAGGAATTCATAGTGTTTTAGTGCTGCTCCTAATAGGCAGTTGGTGTGTTAAGTGTGGATTGCTAGAGAGCTTAAGGAAGGTTGTGAAGTCTTATTTCCTTGTGAGAGAGAGAGAGTTGTTTGTTTTGGGAGATCTACCTCCAAGGGTGAATGCTTATGAGACTTGCTGGTTGGACCCTCTTGAGAAGGACTCAACGTCAGAACATTGGTTGTACCTTTCTCTGATTTTGATTAATAAATAATAGATGACTATTGTTATGGTTCCATTCTCATTTGTCTTTGTAATGGTTAATGTGAATTACATCCTTTCCCACTGATGTATAATTGCTTTTATTAGATTTCACGCTTGTGTTTGTTTTCTCTTTGCATGTGCAGGTGTCCATCCACGAGGATAGTGGAGGATCGTGACCGACCATAGCAAAGGAGCGAGAGCGACATCTCTTCATCAAATAATAGTGGTGGAACCCAAGTAGGTGTTCATTGCCTACCTTGTAATTGCAATTAGGAGCTTGCATAGTAGCATTGATTGATTGTTGCTAGACCCGTTCTGGGCTAGTAGGGATCGCCTCTATCCGTAGAGGGGATTTACCTCTCCAAGACTTGGGCTTTGTCTTCACCTCAGCTCCGATACCATGTTAAATTATGGTATGTTCTATGCTTGTAACAATTTACTTCTTTTTCTTATTTAGAAATCACATGTATATAAATTAAAGTGCAGATAGGACATTAAACGATCGATAGAAAACAAGCCAAGACAAGAGACACAAGATGTGGTGGCTAGCCAGGGACAAACCTCGCAATGTGTGGGGGAAACCCTTTGATAAAATCTTATTTTATCTTCAATAATTTAGTAGAGAAAAATAGTACAACAAATCTGATTTATATCAATAATAGCAAACCCTAGATCAGCAGCATCAGCATTCCCTGCTTCATCATCAAACTAGGGCAGACGATATCTCACAAACCGATCGTCGGATCGGCTTGATTCCACCACAAAAGTCATGGATTTCAAAGGAGGTTCAGATGAACCTACAACATAGTTTATATGAGGAGATCTAGTCCACGCAGGTCAAACTTTACTTTTGCAGTTGCAGTTTCAGTTTCGGCAGCTTCCGGCTTCAAACTAGGGCAATCGATATCTTGCAAACCGTCCGTCGGATTGACTTGATTCCACTACCAAAAGTTGCGGCTTTCAGAGGAGGTTCATATGAAACTACAATACAGTTCAGATGAGGAGATCTTGTAGTCCACGTAAGTCAAACTTTACTTCTGCAGTTGCAGCATCAGTTTCGGCAACTTTTGGCTTCAAACTAGGGCAGTCGATATCTTGCAAATCGTATGTCGGATTGACTTGATTCCACCACCAAAAGTTGCGGCTTTCAAAGGAGGTGCAGATGAACCTATAGTGCAGTTCATATGAGGAGATATTCTAGTCCACATAGGTCAAACTTTACTTTTGCAATTGCAGCTTCAGTTTCGGCAGCTTCCGGCTTCAAACTAGGGTAGTCGATATCTTGCAAACCATCCGTCAAATTGACTTGATTCCACCACCAAAAGTTGTGTCTTTCAAAGGAGGTTCAGATGAACCTACAATGCAGTGTAAATGAGGAGATCTTCTAGTCCACGTAGGTCAAACTTTACTTCTGCAGTTGCAGCTGATGAGCCCCAAATTGGGTAACTTATTGGGCTCATTTTGCCTAATTATCCTTATTCAGTCCTTGTTCAATATTCCATTTTTCATAGCTTATGCATTATATTTTTAGTATTTTTATGTCATTTGTACGAATAAGGGTGGTCACTCTTCCTAGGTGGTTAGCACGTGTTTATTTCAGGTTTTATTTACACATATGGGAGCAAAACCAAGCCAGCATGGGCTAGATGACAGCCAAGCTTGAGGTGAAGATTTGTAGGGAGGTTGTCTATGACATTAAATAGCCCTTCCTTGGGATCTTCACCCCCAACTCTGAGCTCACAGGCCACTAAAAACGGATCTTGAACGCAGCCAAGCAGATTTTGGAAAAGGAACTGTCTACTAATAGTTTGGACAGCCAAGTCCCCTAGATTTAGAAGGCCTGCTAGGGCCCTCGTGGTGTATAAATGATAAGGCATCAGCCTTCATAAGGGAATTTTGAAACCATTGCATTTTTTGCACTACAGTGCTGTCACCTTCAGCTTGTTCTCTTGTAGCCATTTTGGCATAACTTTTGAATCATGACTATTTTTTGATAATGATAAGCAGTCCTATTTTATATCAACTCTGAGTTTTCTATAGGAGCCATAGCTCTCAGGGTTGGGCCCAACCTGAGAGCCTAGGGCCTCCTTTATGTACTGTTATCTTTCCTTTATGCATCGTTGTTTTCCTTTTTATGCATTTGCAAACGTATTTCTGTTAGGCAGATTAAGTTGTGTTGATTAACAAGGTCACTGCTTATGAATATAATTGCTTCAGATGTTTAGAATAGATTGGTAGGATAATAATAGGGAAAAAAGCTCCAGAAAAAGGTCAACAACACTTTTGGTTTCACCTCTTCCTCATTGGATCAGGGGCTGGAATTGAAGTAACCGTGTTGTCCCAAACAAAAACACTAGTTTGCCTTGCCATGCAATCATTAGTGTGTTGTTTTCATTTGCAGAAGTTGGTTATGTGTTCAGATCTATGAAATGCCTCATTGCATAGTTGATATATATGGTTCTCCTTTAAATAAAGTTGTTGTTCGTTCACTTTATTGTTAGCTAGATTAGATTAGCTAGGACTTTGATTACTTGCAAGACTTTGTTGATTCAATTGAATGTACACAGTGCAGAGCATCTCTACCACTCTTTCATCCACCTAAGCTTCATCAGATCCATCTGTTCCATCTCCTAGCTAGGTTCCTCGTCTCACATCTGTCATCTTGCCCACATAACCCTACCCTTTTTTAGCAACCATTACTTCAGCCTTCTTTGAGTCAATGCAGCCATCTACACCTTCTCACCACTCCATCCACCAGTCCCTGGGCCACTTCAGACCCCTATCCTACCTCCATATCCATTCATGCATCTTCCCTTACTCACCCATCCTCCAAAATCCCATTTTTAAACATCCGGTAGAAATTTCTGAACATCCTGTAGAAATTCCTGAACATCCTGTAGAACCCCTGCAGACTTCCTGTAGAAGCTCACAAATGAGGTTTCTTGATAGCCAAACCCTGTGAAACTCTCTCGAAGGGTGTTAGGGACCCCTTAGACCCCCTCTGAACCTTCCCGACCTCTTCCAAGCATTTCTCCTCGTTGATCCACCCCTGCATAGTCAAGAACAGTGAAAGCATATGCATGATGAAACTGACAACTTAATCAAAAATACAAAAAGATGTTTTCTTTTGATAGAGGTAGTCTAGACACATGTATTTTACCTTCATAGAAGTAATGGCATCTCTTTCAGTAGTTTGCATTCTCTTCTTTGTGTCAGTAGGACTAGCTGGTAGAATTAGGGTTTGTTAGGGTTTGCGCTTTCCTTCAGTTTTCAATCTCTTTTCGCAAATAGATTATCTTCCTTTGAGTTAGCTTTCATCCATCAATTAAAAAGCTTCTTCTAAGAGCTCATAGAAGTTGGCTTAAGCTCCTAGCAGACTTGTGTCAGCTGACCAAGTGACAGCTGCGACAAGAGCTAGTACTTGTACATACAACACTGTCGCTTCCAAGTTTGTTACGAACTACCGGGTTGATAAAAGTAAAGAATGGAGTCCCAGGAGTTGCAGCATTATTGCTGCAATACTGGAGCCCACCATCTTTTTGGCGCCGTTGCCGGGGAAGCGTCAGAGTATTGGTGATCGTTTCTTTTCTTCTATTTTCTCCTACAACCTTCTGCTAAGTAGTTTATTTCATTTCTATTCTGCAATTTCATTTTAGCAAAAGTAGAGTAGACATTTCCTGCTTTCATAGATTAGCATTTCAATTCTGCAATTTCAATTTTGTAAGCGTAGCTTAGCATTTCAATTCCGCAATTTCAATTCTGCAAGCGTAGCTTAGCATTTCAATTCTGCAATTTCAATTCTGCAAGCGTAGCTTAGCATTTCAATTCCGCAATTTCAATTCTGCAAAGTAGATTGGTCCTTTCCTGCTTTCATCTCAATTTTGCCTTTTCATTTCAGCAAGATAGTTAGTTGTTGTTCAATCTATTTTAGTTTTGTAGGTACCAGCTGAAAAATTAAAAATAAATTAAAAATAAAAAGCAAGCAAAAGTCTTTCCATTTCATGCCTCGTAGGAACAAAGATAAAACCGGCAAATTCTTACCCAACACCCCCACCACATCACTGAGTCAACCTTCTCTCTTCTCTGGTGACAGTGAGGCAGAAGAATGTATAGGTGAACCTCCTAAGATATACGAAGGTCCTATAACAGAAGAAGAGTTAGAGAACACTCCATTTGAAGCCATGGTTGACAACCGAAATGGTAGAAGAGAAGATGAGAGAATAGAAGGTGCCTTTCCTATCCGAGAGACCAATAAGGACATGAAAATGAAAAACATAAGTCCCTCAGCTTTACCTCACTTCCATGGATTGACTACTGAAGACCCTGATACCTTCCTGTTTGAGTTTTTTGTCCTTTGTCGAACTTATGACTATGCTGAGGATGAGAAAAAGTTGAAACTCTTTCCCTCTACCCTCAAGGACGCAGCATTGCGCTGGTTCATGGGGTTACTTGGAAACAATATCACTACTTGGGCTCAGATGCAGCAAGCTTTCAATGCCAAATACCGGGACTACTGTAGGTCCAAGGAAACCAAGGGAGAAATCTTTCGGATGACCATGGGAAGCGATGAGTCTTTAGAAGATTACGAGGAAAGGTTCCAACTTAGCTATAAACCGGCCAGGTGCACACTTGACCCGGAATCTCTGAAGTTGGTTCTGCTCCGAGGAGTCCCTGAAGACCTTCTGGACACCCTTAACATGCTGGCTGGAGGGGACATCTATCAACTACCTTATGAGGACATAAAGACCGTATTTAGAAACCATTCTAGGGCGGCCCGGAACAGAGGTAGGGGGAATCCACTTTCAGCTAGTACTACCTTCTCCAAGCATGAGTTTGCTAACCAGATGGAAGACCTCAAGAGTGAAATGAGACAGACTATCGCCATGCAACTTGATACCTTCCGAATTCAGCAAAAGAAAGAGGAAGCTGAGAGGGCTTTAGCCATTTTTTGTCCTAGATGCACGAGGAAGCGTCCAAAGAATGAGTGCCCATTACACTCAGTAGAGGTATGTTTCGTTTGTGAGGAAGACCACCCCACCAACCAATGCCCTACCTTGCTAGATTTAAAGCCATGTACCTAGGGACTGAGGCGGCAACTGAACCTCTCTACTTCCTCAACCAAAGGAGGCCACATGGACCTAGACCTTACCAGCAGGGGATGCAAGGGACATCACAAGCTTATTATAACCCCAACCAATCTGCTCATATACCTTCTTGAGGCCCCCCTGCTCATCCTTCCCGATCCGCACCTCCTCCGTGGTCTTATCCATCTCCATACCATACTCAACCTCCTCCTCATTCGTTTCACTCTCATGCCCAGCCACAACCTCAGTGGAATGCACCTCAACCGGGGTGGAGGCCTCAATACAACACTCCTCCCGCCATTTTGCCTCCACCACCAGCTCAACCACAACCATGACCTCCTGCTCCTCCAAGACAACCCCAGATGCCTGCTCAATCGAACCCAAACCCCAACAACAGACAAGCCCAACAGGTATATACTAGGGAGACAACATGCCCTACCTATGCTGTGGAGATCCAGGAGATCAACCTCGATCTGGGAAGGTCCTTCCAGAGCGTCAACCTCCTCCCCTAGAGGAGGAGGAAGAGAAACAGGAAAGTAAACCCCAATCCATTCCACCCTTTCCTGAGCGACTCACAGTAACCACACAACCCAACCCAAAATAGATTGAGCTTTTGGGAGAACTCAAGCAGTTGTGTGTGAAAATACCACTTCTCCAGGCCATAAAAGATTTATCGATATACAATAAATTGATTAAGGAGAAGTGTTTCAGGCACCCAAGCAGGCGAAAGAGAGATGCCTCAACTATCAATGTCATAGGACAACTGTCTGATCTTATGTTGGGGCAAGTAATCTGTCCAAAGTATTTGGACCCTGAGAGTCCTATAGTCGATGTTCACATCAATGGCACCATCATACCCCACGCCTTGATTGATCTAGGGGCCGCCATTAATGTGATGACCAGGGACACCATGCTTAAGCTCAACCTTCAGAGTTCCTTAAGGAAGACCTCGATAGTACTACAATTGGCAGACTGCTCCACCGTGACTCCCGAAGGGATTGTGGAAGATGTCTTGGTCTCTGTTGACTACTAGGAGTACCCTGCGGACTTCTTGGTCCTTCAGCCAAAGGCAAAACTCACTGGATATCCCCTCATTTTTGGAAGGCTTTGGCTAGCTACTACGGATGCTTACATTAGTTGTCGAGCAGGAAGCATGACCATAAAAAATGGGCCTATGTCCAAACAGCTGGTCCTATACCCTCCTGCCCAACCTCTGCTAGAACATGACTTACCCCTATGGTTGGAAGAAGGAGAAGAGGATGAGGTCTACTCTACACCATTATGCATAGTAGAGGCCACCAGGGGAGGTACTCAAACCGAGGATGATTTGATTGAGAACTTAATCCAAAATCCTCCCCCTGGTGCACTATCCTTGGCAGAGTTGGTGGAAGATATCCAAGCCAATGCTTTAATGGACCTATGTGCGACTGATCCGACCACTCCAAGAGTTAAGAATGTGGAGTTTGGCCCTGAGAGGACTTTAAAGATCAACTCCTCTCTCTCTCCCTCTCAGGAAAAGGAGCTATGTAGCCTCTTGACCCGCCATTTGGAGGCTTTTGCCTAGAGCTACAAGGAAATGAAGGGAATCCATCCCTCGGTCTATACCCATCATATCTACATTAAGGAGGATTGTAAACCAGTCAGGCAACCTTAGAGGAGAATGAATCCAGCCCTCAAGGACATTGTTAAAGAAGAAGTGCAAAAATTGTTCGATGCAGGATTCATTTACCCCATCTCAGATAGCGAATGGGTTTCCCCTCTAGTGTTGGTACCCAAGAAAAATGGGAAATGGAGAATCTGTGTGGACTACAGGGAACTGAACAAAGCCACCAAGAAACACCACTTCCCTATACCTTTCATAGATCAAGTGTTGGATGCACTGAAAGGGAAGAGGTTTCTCTCCTTCCTAGATGGGTTCAGCGGGTATAATCAGATCCAAATCAGCCCGGAGGACCAAGATAAGACCACCTTCACTTGTCCATGGGGTACCTTTGCCTATCGCGTCCTTCCCTTTGGGCTATGTAATGCCCCTGCCACTTTCCAGAGAGCTGTATTAAGCATCTTTGCCGAGTTGGTCCATGATTCTGTGGAAATCTATATGGATGACTTTACTCCTTATGGGTCTAGCTTCCAAGAAGCCTTGTCCAAGCTGGGAAAAGTTTTGGGCAAGTGCATTGAGACGAACCTGTCCCTCAACCCTGAAAAATGTGAATTCCTAATGACTAAAGGGATTGTGTTAGGTCATACCATTTCTCGCCAAGGATTACAGGTGGATCCCAGTAAAATTGCTATCATCAAAAAGGTTCCACCTCCTCAGAAGGTGAGAGATGCTCGGAGTTTCTTAGGCTTAGCAGGATATTATAGAAGATTCATTAAAGACTTTAGTAAGCTAGCCTCGCCATTTTTTGGCCTCTTAGCAAAAGATGTTGAGTTTAAATGGTCTGATGACTGCCAGAGGGATCTGAATGAATTAAAGGATAAGTTGGTGTCCGCCCCAATTTTGAGAGGCCCAAACTAGGCCCTACCTTTCCACATCCACACTGATGCCTCGAACAAAGCCATAGGAGCAGCCTTAGGAAAAGTTGAAGAAAAACTTCCATATGCCATATACTTTGTTAGCAAAAACTTATCCAAGGCAGAAATGAATTATACGGTAACTGAGAAAGAGTTCCTAGCCGTGGTCCGTTCCCTGAACAAGTTCTGACACTACATCACTGGCTATCAAACATTTGTACATACTGACCATGCTGCAATTAGATATTTAATGAATAATCCTGACGTGAATGCTCGTATTATTAGATGATTACTTTTGTTGCAGCAGTTTGATTTGACTATCATTGACAAACCAGGTAAAGAAAATGTTGTTGCTGACTTCTTGTCTAGATTGGATTTGCTTGCAGGTGAAGAAGGAACAATAGATGACCAGATGCCAGATGAACATCTGTTTTCCATATTAGTACTCTCTCCGTGGTTTGCTGATATAGCAAACTAGTTGGTCTCAGCACAGTTCCCTCCGCATCTATCCTCAAAGGAGAAGAGTAGAATCGTGAGGAAGAGTGCCTCATTCACTTGGATCGGGGGCAACCTGTTCAAACTTGGCCCCAATCAGATCTTAAGGCGTTGTGTTAGAGAGGAGGAAGTCTTTGACATCCTCCTAACCTGTCACGATGGGCCCTGTGGAGGACATTTTGCAGCCAAGAGGACTGCCTTCAAAATTCTATAGGCAGGCTACTATTGGCCCACTCTTCATCAAGATGTCAGACGATATATCAGCCAATGTGGCCGATGCCAGAGGATGGGGAAACCAACTCCAAGGGACGAAATGCCTCTCCAAGCTCAAGTGACCCTTGAGCCATTTGAGAATTGGGGTATGGATTTTGTGGGTCCTATCAACCCTCCTTCGAGGCAAAGGTCTTACATCATTGTGTGCACAAACTATCTGACAAAGTGGGCAGAAACCAAGGCAATCAAAGCAGCGATAGAAGAAAAGGTGGCTGAGTTTTTAAGAGAAAACATCTTCTACAAATTTGGCTACCTAAGAGAGTTAGTCACCAATCAAGGAAGCCAGTTCACCTCCAACTTAATTGAATACTTGCTCGCTCATCACAAGATCAGGCATAGGACTTCTACCCCTATCATCATCCTCAAGCAAATGGGCAGGTGGAAGTCACTAATAGAGCATTAGAAGGGATTTTGATTAAGGTGGTGAGCAGCAACAGAAAGGATTGGGCAGATCGCCCGGTTGAGGCCACTTGGGCCTACAACACCACTTGGAAGACCACAACCAGTTTCACACCTTATAAGCTGGTCTATGAGAAGAGAGCTTTGTTGTCAATCGAGTTCGAGTACAACACATTGAGGATGGCAGCTCAGCTGGACCTAGATCTCAGCCATGCTCAACGTGAAAGGTTATTACAGCTGAATGGGTTAGATGAACACCGAATACAGGCCCTCCTCCACTCAGAGGTGGTTCAACTTCAGAGGAAGATATGGCATGACCGACACCTTAATGACAAACAATTCCAGCAGGGAGATTGGGCGTTGCTGTATGATTCCAGACATAAGGATTTCAAAGGGAAGCTGAGGACAAGATGGCTAGGACCATATGCAGTGGAGAAGTGCAATGACAATGGTTCCATCCTTATCCGGACCATTGATGAAGAAGCCATCCCCATGCTTGTCAATGGGCATCAACTAAAGATCTACAGGAAACCTCTTTCGAGGCAAGAGTTCATCGAAACTGTGGGAAAATCAGTGTTGGTAATAGAGAAGGGTTCTGCCTCTATTTTGGCCACACCCTTAGCATCATCATATATATATA
>APFE030406679.1:239855-302466 GCA_000404065.3 Pinus taeda | reverse complement strand
GCAAAAGTAAAGTTTGACCCGCGTGGACCAGAAGATGTCCTCATCTGAACTGCATTATAGGTTCATCTGAACCTCCTCTGAAAGCCGCAACTTTTGGTGGTGGAATCAAGTCAATCCGACGGACAGTTTGCAAGATATCGACTGCCCTGGTTTGAAGGAAGCTGCTGAAACTGACGCTGCAACTGCAGAAGTAAAGTTTGACCTGTGTGGACCAGAAGATCTCCTCATCTGAACTACGTTGTAGATTCATCTGAACTACGTTGTAGATTCATCTGAACCTCCTCTGGAAGCCGCAACTTTTGGTGGTGGAATCAAGTCGATCCGACGGTCGATTTGTGAGATATCGTCTGCCCTAGTTTGATGATGAAGCCACTAATGTTGATGCTGCTGATCTAGGGATTGCTACTGCTGATATAAATCAGATTTATTGTACTATTTCTCCTTGCTGAATTATTGAAGATAAAAGAAGATTTGATCAAAGGGTTTGCCCACACATTCTGGGGTTTGTCCCTAGCTAGCCGCCACATCTTGTGTCTCTTGTCTTGGCTTGTTTTCTGTCAATCATCTAATGTTCTATCTGCACTTTACTTTATGTACATGTGATGCTAATCTGTGGAATATAATAAGAAAAAGAAGTAAATTATTATAAGCATAGAACATACCATAACTTAACACGGTATCAGAAGTGAGGTGAAGACAAAGCCCGAGCAAGAGCAAGAGCAATCACCGAAGAGAAGATTGGCAATGCTATCCTAAAAGAACTATGGGGTCCTCAACACTCTTTCCTGCCGAAGACAAGCTCAGTGAGAAAGCTGACTATCACGGATGGAAGATGTCTATCGATCTAACCCAAGAAGATCAAGGAGTGTTGGACCATGTAAAAGGCAATATTGTTGGGCCTCCATCAAATGCATCCGCTGCTGCCTGGAACAAATGAAAAAATGGAGAAGTCAAAACAAAGAAGATCATCCGGGACTCTATCGACAAGCACCTGGTGACCTACATCTCTGAACTGGACACCTCCAAGGAAATCTATGATAGACTGGTGAGTTTATTTAATGTTGATGATGCAAATCAAATTTTATTTCTTAGAAATAAACTGAGGAAAATCAAGAAGGGTAAAAATGAACGTATGCAAGCATACCTCTTAAGAATCACTGAGATCAAGAACGATCTCTTATCTATTGGGGAGACTATTACTGACAAAGAAATGGAACTCACAACTCTTGGAGGATTACCATCCGAACAGTACGTGTTCAGGACTACTCTTCTGAACAATTATATAATTCCCGGTTTCAAGGAATTAATGGCTAGATGCATTCAAGAAGAAACAAAGGTAAGAGGAGAGCTGGGAATCAAGGAAGAGAACAAGCATTCAAGAAGGCTAGAAATTCCAGGATGTCTTAAATGCACCTGACCTCCAAAAGAACTTGGTGTCCATCTCGGCAATGGAAGACAAAGGCTACGAGGTAACCTTCAGCGATGCCAAGGTATGTGTATCGAAAAATAATGTTAAAGATGCCTTTACTCGTGTTGATTCATTATATCAGGTCGATGGAAGTCTGCTAGGTGTCATGTCTTATGACACATCTCTTTAATCCAAACTTTGACATCGGAGGTTTGCCCACCTTCATTATAAATCTCTACTCGGTGTAAGACAAATGGTGACAGAGATGCCCGAATTCCGAGTAGAGAAAGAGGGTGTATGTCCAGGATGTGCCAAAGGAAAGCTCGAAAGGGGACCATTCCCCTCAAGCCAAAGCAAGACCTCCGATATATTACAGTTGGTTCACTCAGGCATATCTGAGGCTGGCATTAAGAGGGAGACTAGTACACCACATACTCCTGAGCAGAATGGTGTGGTGAAAAGGAAGAACTGTATGATTGTGGAAGCTATCTCTATGGGTGGATGAGGTAACAATTCCTTATTTGGAGGAACCCATGGATCCTATTTATCCACCTGAGCCATCCTCTTCTAGCAAGAGGCATTCATGGCTTAGGGGGATACTTGATGATGCTGAAGGACATTCTGCACCCCGAGGAACCTTCCGTCAAAGAAAGAAACCTAACAAGTATCAGGGATACCTGACCATCATGAGCACGATCATACAAAATGAGCCTTCATCATTCTCAGATGCCATCAAGCATCAAGTATGGAAGGATGCTATGACCATAGAATATGAGTCTATTATGGAAAATGATGTCTGGGAGGTAGTTCCCAGACCCCAGGACAAGACAATTGTCACTTCTAAATGGCTTTACAAGATAAAGAATGCAGCAGATGGAAGTACGGAAAAGTATAAGGCTCGTTTTGTTGCTCGTGGTTTCTCCCAAAAGGAAGGTATAGACTATGATATTTGCACTTGTTGCCAAATATACGACCATTCGCTTAATCATAGCCCTTGTGGCTTCACAAGGATGGAACCTACATCAGATGGATGTCAAGACCGCGTTCTTGCACGGTTCGATCAAAGAAGAGGTCTATGTGGAGCAACCCGAAGGATTTGAGATATATGATTGAAAATCTCATGTATGCAGGTTGAAGAAGGCTCTCTATGGGCTAAAGCAAGCACCCCGAGCATGGTATGAGCGGATCGATAGCTACTTGATGAAGCTGAGATTCACTAGGAGTGAAGTCAATCCTAACCTTTACTTTAAGGTTGAAGATGACAAACCTCTCAGACTGGTGCTATACATGGGTGACCTCTTTCTAACAGATGCATACCCTCTCATTCACAAATGTAAGAGGAAGTTGGCTTCTGAATTTGAAATGAAGAACCAATGACTTGAAGTGTGGCAAAAGCCAAGGGAAATTTTCCTATCTCAACGAAAATATGTGGTGCATTTTCTAAAAATATTTGGTATGATGGACTGCAAGCCTATGACTACCTCGACGATCTTAACTTTCGGAAGTTATATGGTAGTGATGTCAGACCAGATTTGGGAAATGCCGCTGAGTTTCAAAAACTCATTCGCGTTGATGTTCTTGGTGAACCTCCGTCCGAACATATGTTTTCTAGTTAGCATTGTGAGCTCATATTTGGTTGAGCCTCACTAGATTGGTGCCAAGAATCTTCTAAGATGTCTTTAGGACACAATCTCTCATGCATTGAGATACACTACTGGAAATATGAAACTGCATGATTATTCGAATGCTGATTAGGCAAGTAGTGTGGAGGATCATTGGAGCACTTTTAGTGTTGTTTCTCTTTGGATTCTGCTTCAATATAATGGATGAGCAGGAAGTAGAAGTTGGTTTCCATAAGCATCGCCGAGAAAAGATACATATCTACGAGTATGATCTCGTATGAAGCTGCCTGGTTGGGAAAGCTCTTTAGTGCGCTGTTTGAACACATACCACTGTGATTCTCTATAACAACCAGAGGTGGGATTTGATTATTGAGGAATCCCGTATTCGTCGATTACTCCAGCAGATAGACATCATCTGGGATATGGTAAGATGATGAGCAAGGAGGCTCCATCGTATTAAGATGATGGACAGGTCGATACACCTTGTCAAAGCCCCGAGGAAAGATATAATCAGTGATTTTCCCAAATGACTTGGAGTCGTCAAGAAACCCTTGTACAGGGGTCCTACATGTTGCATACATTGAGCTCTGGGAGCTCTGAGGGCTTGCGGTTCTTACTGGAGCAACATACGACCACAGGGTGACTCACCATCCCTTGGTGGTGCGCACTAAAACAAGATGATTCGCTCTCTTGTGGGACAAGATGATTCGCTCTCTTGTGGAACAGGATGATTTGCTCTCCTGTGTAGCAGGATGATTAATTCTCCTGTGAGGCCTGACTTGATGTGTTCTCCATGGCCATTGTAGCAGGATTGATGTGCTCTCCTATGAGGCCTGGATTGATGTGTTCTCCATGGCGATTGTAGCAAGATTGATGTGTTCTCCTGTTAGGCCTGGATTGATGTGTTCTCCATGGCGATTGTAGCAGGATTGATGTGTTCTCCATGGCGATTGTAACAAGATTGTTGTGTTCTCCTGTGAGGACAACACTGATTAGTTCTCCTGTCGAGGCATTCTACCCATGCAGTCTGGGACTCATGGGAAGTAACTCTCATCTGATCAATGAGCAGGGAAATGAAGTTAGGGACCATAGTAGTACCGATGGATGCATCGTTGTATCTACCGTACTCCCTACACTAGGATGACCTCCATTGATCTGGGATCAATGATACTAGTCTGGGACCAGTAGTAAGAGTGGTACATTCTATGACACTGACTTCAAGTCGGTTGAGACTGGTCTGGGACCAGTGGTACGCACTCTGAAACTGACTTTGAGTCAGTGGAGGATGTTACTAGTCTGGGACCAATGGTAGGAGTTGTACATACTATGACACTGACTTCAGCTCCATTGAGACTAGTCTAGGACCAGTGGTACATACTCTAAGACTGACTTTCAGTCAATATGATACATCCTCGACCATTTCTTCTTCTTCATAATTCGGACAAAAGCAAAGTAGAACAAAATAATGCAAGAGCAGAGCAGAACAGAGCAAAACAATACAGATCAGTACAGGGCAGAAAAAGACAAAGCAGAACAAGCAGAATAGAGCAAAGCAGGGCAAGGGTCACGCTGTACAAGGCAATGCATTTGATGGATGAATAGTTACGACTGATAGACAGATTGCAGATGAAGTTCTCCCTAGTTCAGAGGGAGTGTTAAAATTGGCAACTAGGGCCAAACTTCATGTGGGTCATCTTATTCATGGCTGATAATATTTTTATTAGATTCCTCTCGTCGAGATATGTAAGATTGATACAAAAATCATCCGATTCCGATAAGTATTCATCAAGATATGAATTTATTTTGATTATGGAATTATTATCAAGCCGACCTACAACTCATGTAGGCTCAGAAGCCCAACAGTCGCATCTATTCAAACATCATCATTTGTGTATAAATACAAGAGGACTTTTCCTCATTTGCATTCACTCATCTCATCACATCTCTCTCTCTCTATTGCACAGAAAAGAGTCTCTTCTCTACTGCACTGAAAAGGGTCTCTCTCTCACACATGTGAAGCCGGAAGCTGCTGAAACTGAAGCTGCAATTGCAGAAGTAAAGATTGACCTGCGTGGACCAGAAGATCTCCTCATCTAAACTATGTTGTAGGTTCATCTAAACCTCCTCAGAAAGCCGCAACTTTTGGTGGTGGAATCAAGTCAATCTGACGGACAGTTTGCGAGATATCAACTGCCCTAGTTTGAAGGAAGCTATTGAAACTGACGCTACAACTACAGAAGTAAAGTTTGACCTGCGTGGACTAGAAGATCTCCTCATCTAAATTGCACTGTATGTTCATCTAAACCTCCTCTGAAAGCTGCAACTTTTGGTGGTGGAATCAAGTCAATCCGACGGACGATTTGCAAGATATCCACTGCCCTAGTTTGAAGGAAGTCGCTGACGCTGACGCTGCAACTGCAGAAGTAAAGTTTGACCTGCGTGAACCAGAAGATCTCCTCATTTGAACTACGTTGTAGGTTCATCTGAACCTCCTCTGCAAGCCGCAACTTTTGGTGGTGGAATCAAGCTGATCCGACGGTCGGTTTGTGAGATATCGTCTGCCCTAGTTTGACGATGAAGTCGCTGATGCTGATGCTGCTGATCTAGGGTTTGCTACTACTGATATAAATCAAATTTATTGTACTATTTCTCTCTGCTGAATTATTGAAGATAAAAGAAGATTTGATCAAAGGGTTTCCCCACAGATTGTGGGGTTTGTCCCTGGTTAGCCACCACATCTTGTGTCTCTTGTCTTGGCTTGTTTTTTGTCGATCGTTTAATGTTGTATCTGCACTTTACTTTATGTACATGTGATTGCTAATCTATGGAATAAAATAAGAAAAAGAAGTAAACTGTTATAAGCATAGAACATACCATAACTTAACAATACAACTGCAGCCTTCACAAACTAAATAATATGCACAAACAAGAACTGAGCAAGAAAGAAATAGCACACACAAGTGACACTGTTGTTTTTGGAAAAACCCAATGTGGGAAAACCGGTCCAGCAGCTAAGGGTTTGTATTGTTATGCAGTAATTTCTGAGTACAATTCTTTGGATGCCCAATCTGGCAATCCTATACAGATATCTAACTAGACAAAACAGATAGTAAGATGATCTCACCCTGTCACTGGGCAATTCGACACTTATCTGCGCTGGAGATGAGTCTCTACGTTGCTCTGCGCAGTATTGTGTCACACCCACGTAGTTACTGCGTTGCACCTCCTCTCAATCCTTTGCTTGCTAGAATATTCGACCTTCTGGCCTCCCGGTATCACACCTCGCCTTCGGCACTAGATCCCGACTGTTCCCCAGCCGAAATACGAACTCCCGTTGAACCTCTGCACTGCCACAACGTAGCTCTCTGTTGCATCTGCGTGGCCCAGCGCTGCCTCTCGGGACTACTCTCTGCCTTGCACTCTCTGGATCGGGAAAACTTCCTCCAGAAAATTATCCCTACCCCTCACTGCAAGAAATCTCCTCAATCACCTTCTCTGACAACTGTTGCACTGCTCTCTTGAGAAAATCGATCTTTAATCTCTCACCTGATGTGTTTTCCAAATGCCCATCAAGCCTCTTCTTATAATCCTCTTGTTCATCAATCAACGACCCAAATCAGATTCTAATCAATGGCTCAGATCATTTTGACTTGATCCTCGTCTTCTTCTAGACGTTTCACCCCCAGTTTAATTAAAAACCTATAATTATTTTAATTTCCTAAATTTAGACTTAGGCATCCATTAAAAATAATTAATTATTTTAACAAAACATTCTCTGAGTGGAATTTCCCAAAATGATTTATGGGTTTTCTGGAATACATGTGTCCTAGCCGACCCTACAAATTTTGAGGCTAAGAGCACATCTGATGCTACTACAAATCAACATGTCTATGCCCATAAAACCTTGGGCAAATCCTGGTCATATAACATTGCCTTTGCAGCCCGAACTATAGATCTATTCTTCCACTCCGCTAGCCCATTCTATTGTGGATTATATCGAGCTTTCCACTCTCCCCTAATGCCTTCCTTCGCACAAAAACCTATGAATTCATTGTATGTGTACTCACATTCGTTGTCTAAGCGAAGCACCTCGATCTTCTTCCCTATTTCATTCTCTACTAGAGCTTTCAACTCCTTGCAGCGACTGAAGACCTCATCCTTGGTCTTCAAGAAATATATCCAAGTTTTCCAGCAATGGTCATTGATGAAAGTGACGAATTACTCGTACCCTCTGAGAGATCTTGTGGACATAAGGTCACAAATGTCTGAGTATATAAGTTCTAACACACCATCTGATTTACCGTCACTTCTTGAGAACGTTGCCTTAGCATACTTCCCAACCCCTTGCACACATCATCATGTTTTGTGCCTAGTTGTGGAACACTAGTCATTGTTTCCCTTAGCATCCTAAAGTGCTCCAAGGTGTAGATGTCCCATTCTCCTATGCCATAATTTGTTCAGGTTTCTCCCACTGCTACTGCAATCACTGTTGTTGTCGCTAACTAGTGCATTTGGAGAATCGAGTTGCAACTTGTACAATCTGTTGCTACGAATTCCAATCTGCCTCACCTTCTTCCAATTATGGTGTTTAATGAACACCTTCCCGATAAAGTGGACATCGTATCCCTTATCCTATAGTTGCGATACTGAAATAAGATTCATACCTAAGTCGAGCACATGCAACACATCTGTAACATTGGTGCTTGCTCCTGACTCCCTCTGAATCTCGATGGTACCTACTCCAACTAGGGTACATTTACTCTTGTTTCCCATCTGAATCTGGAAGTCCATTTGCTCCTCCTTGTAGTTGGAGAAGTACTCTCTAACTCCTATCATATGAGTTAACGCTCCACTATCTATATACAAGACTCCCTGTGAAGTTGAGTTAGAGAGGCAAGCTATCTGAGCAAATTCATCCTCCAATCTAGAAGACAAATTTGTCACCTCCTGAATGTCAAGCCTTTCTACAGCCATATTGGAGAAATTTGAGAAATATATTGAAGACTACCGAGTATAATTTTTGTACGCCTTTCCTCTTCCACCCAATGTTGATCTGCTATTGCAAATCAACTACGCCCAGATCTACTCAATTAACTCGATGATCTGCTCACCAGAACCCTCTATCCGGAAAATCTACACCTGCGAATCTCTACAACTTGAGGCTAATCAAATTTTTTGTTGGCTGCAAATTGAAAATTGAACCCCTGCCTCTGCGATTCGCACTTCCTAGTGGCTTGTGCAAATATGGAAGAAATTCACTCAGAACTCCCTCTGAACTGCAAATACACTCAGATATTTGTGGCCCTATGTCCAGTAGAGCTCTCAGTGGTGGCGAATACTTCGTCACCTTTATTGATGACCATTCCAGAAAGACCTGGATCTATATCTTAAAGACCAAAGATGACGTCTTTGATATGTTCAAAGAGTTTAAAGCACTCGTAGAGAACATGACAAGGAAAAAGATCAAGGTGCTTTGCTCAGATAATGATGGAGAATATATTGATAAAGATTTCACAGATTTTTGCGCGAAGGAAGGCATCAAAAGAGAATGGACAACTCCATATAACCCTCAGCAGAATAGAGTAGCAAAGCGGAAAAATAGAACGATAATTGGGGCTGCGAAGGCTATGTTTTATGATCAGGATCTGCCCAGATTTCTATGGGAAGAAGCATGTAACACAACAGTGTACATTCAAAACAGAACTCCTCATAGAGCAATGGGGAAGAAAACGCCCGAGGTAGTCTTCACAGGAAAGAAGCTTGAAGTAAGTCACTTGAGGATTTTTAGGAGTGCAGCTTACTACCATGTGCCAGATGAAAACTGCAATAAATTGGATCAAACTACATAGAAGGGGTTCCTCATCGGGTATAGCAAGACCTCAAAGGCATACACGATCTACATTCTTGGCAGTAGGAAGATTGTAGTGAGATGAGATGTAAATTTCATGGAGGACAGAGCTTTTAGGAGATCTCAAGAGATGCCTGTAGATGATCAGAATCAATCAGCAAAAGTTCTATTAGTCCAGCAACAGGGACAGCTAGTGGGACCAACAGGAGGACAATCATAGGAATCAAGTACAGTGACTCGTACTAGTATTTCCTCAGGGTAGGAGATCCGAGGAGTTCTCAGCGAATGGAGCAGCAAGAACAGGAGGGGGAACTCAGTGAACCTCCCACCACTAGTGGTAGCACCAATAGGGAAGTTCGTCAGACATTGAGAGACATAGAGGAGTTTATCGGAACTTCTAGGACGAACGAGAGACAGCATAGACAGCCTGATAGATATCAAGCCTCGGTAGCTCAGGTTGTAGAACCCTCCAACTTTTAGGAAGCCGCACAACATTAGGTGTGGGTGGATTCCATGGTAGAAGAGTATGGTTCTATCATGGCAAATGGTGTTTGGGAGGTAGTGCCAAGGTCGGAAAACAGATTAGTAGTAGGTTCCAAATGGATCTACAAGATCAAGTACGTTGTAGATGGCAGTGTAGAGAAGTACAAGGCTAGGTTCATGGCAAAGGGACATGAACAGAAAGAAGGAATAGACTATGAGGAGACCTTCGCAACAATCACCAGATATACCTCTATTAGATCTGTTATATCCCTAGCAGCTTAGATGGAATGGGAGATTCACTAGATGGATGTCAAGAAAACATTCTTGAACGGGGAGATAGAAGAAGAGGTGTATATAGAACAACCTGAAGGCTTCGTAACTCATGAGAAGCGCACTCATGTGTGCAAGTTGAAGAAAGCCCTATACAGGCTCAAGCAAGCACCCAAGACATGGTATGGTCAAATTGACAATTACTTGCAGCAGTTGGGATTCGTCAAGAGTGATGCAGATCCTAACCTCTACTATTTAATGGTAGAGGACGAGCCACTCATTCTGGTTTCGTATGTGGATGATCTCTTTTTGACAAGATCATCAGGGCTCATAAAAGACTGCAAGAGGAACCTTGCAGCAGAATTCGAAATGAAGGAAATGGGGTTGATGCACTATTTTCTAGGATTGGAAGTTTGGCAGAAGAATGAGGAGATCCTCCTTGAGCAAGGGAGATATGCTATCGATATTCTGAAGAAGTTCAGAATGCGGGATTGTCGACCCATGACTACGCCCATGATCACCAATTGGAAGAAGATACATGCATCAAGGGACAAGGAAGTCAACCCCACCTTGTATAGATAACTCATTGGGTCTCTCATGTATCTAGTCAACAGTAGGCCAAACATTTGTTTCACTCTCAATACCCTTAGTCAATTCATGGATGAAACGAAAAGGGTACATTAGGCAGCAATAAGGCACATTCTGAGGTATGTGCAAGGCACAATGGGGTATGGGTTGAAATATACTCGAGGAGATGATGTCAGATTATGTGGATTCACAGATGTAGATTGGGCAAGCAATTCATTGGACATAAAAAGTACCTTCGAGTATTGCGTCAGCGTTGGATCAAGGATGGTTTCTTGGTGTAGCAAGAAGCAGAGTCAATAGCACTGAGCTCAGCAGAAGCAGATGATATGGCAGCTAGCATAGCTACGTCTTAAGCTATATGGCTTAGGAAGCTGCTCGTGAGCTTGTTAAGGCAGAGGATAGAAGCAACAGTGTCTACTGTGATAATCAGAGTTGCATAAAACTCTCTCAGAATCCAGTGTTTCATGATAGGTCGAAGCACATAGATATCAGATGTCATTTCATTAGAGATTGTGTACAACGTGGGGCAGTTCAACTGTGTTGATTTGGGGTAGCATCGGATGTGCTCTAGCCACAAAAATTGGTGGAAAGGCTAAGGCACATGAGATCTCCAATACTTAGAAAGGGTTTGGGCAGATTCTAAACAGTTTGGGAGATATTAAAATAATTAATATTTTTAATGGAGTCCCTAAGTCTAAACTTAGGGAAATAAAATATTAATGTGTATTAATATAAAACTGTGTTAGAATGGTCCAAAAGTCATGGATCAAGCCAAATCTAATCTTAGCCGTTGATTTGTCAACAAGAAAAGTATAAGAGGAAGCTTGAGGGTCACTTGGAGAACACACTGAGGGAGACTAGTCAATTCAATTTCTGTAGTGGGGTTAGCTGAGAAATTGAACCAATGGCCTGGTAAGCAGTCAGGAGGCAACAAGTACGGAGCAGAGCGCTGAGGCAGGAGAGGCAGACGCAGGGCCTTTCAGGCAGATGCAGAGGCAGCAGAAGACTGCGCAGTCACCTGCTGGGCCTGCGTGAGTGACGCAGAGAGGCCCAGGGTTGACGCAGTCAAGCAGGGGTTGACGCAGTCAAGCAGGGGCTAACGCAAAGGATTTGAGAGCCATCGAGAGGTCAGCCGAGCTGACGCTGGGATTGGGAGAAGTGCTGGAGAGTAGGAAAAATAAATCAGTTGATGCAATGATAAAATTTTCAAATGGTATCAGAGGAAGTAATCAGAGACAGAAAGGGAAAATCAGTTATGGGTCGAGACCACGATGCAGAGGCATCCACGTCAAGGGACTCACACAGATTTTCAGAAGATTGCACAAGAGAAAGAGATTTTGATTTCTCTATGTTGGCTTCCAGGCTGGAAGAAGAAGTGGCGTGTATGACTAGTGCTGCGTCATCAGAAGTATGGTATATAAACAGTGGAGCTTCGTGGCATATGATGAGAATCAGGGAATGTTTCTCAATATATTGAGAAAAGAAGATGAACTTTCAGATCACCATGGGGAACAAGGCAAAGTGTACTCCAGTAGGGAAGGGTACCATAGTTTTTCAAATAGAATCAGGAGAACGATTCCATGCTACAAATGTACTACATGTACCAGGATTGGGGATGAACTTACTTTCCGTGTCGCAACTACAAGGCAAGGGCTATGACGTCTACTTCATCAAGGAGAAGGTATACATCAAACACCTGAGCTGGAAAAAGAAAGTGCAAAAAGTAATCGGTCGTATAGATTGCAACTAGAGTCACCAATGGCACTAATAGGCAGTCATGGAGACAAGGACTTGAACGAACTATGGCACAGAAGAATGGGTCACTTACACCATGGAGCTCTGAGAATTCTCAGGAGCACTGTAACAGGAGTTTCGGATCTGAGTACGAAACGAGATGATGTATGCAGGGGATGTGTTCTAAGAAAGTATGCCAAGGCAGCATTTCCTAGAAGCAAACACAGGGCCAAGATTGTACTAGGATTGATACACTCTGATATCTATGGACCTATGTCCGTCAAAACTCTCAGTGGTGTCAAGTATTTCCTTACCTTCATTGATGACCACTCAAGGAAAACTTGGATTTATTTTCTGAAAACCAAGGATGAGGTTTTCTGTTGATTCAAGGAGTTCAAGGCTCTAGTGGACAATCTAACTGGGAAGAAAATAAAAATTTTGCACTCAGATAATGGTGGAGAATATGTTGATAAGGACTTCACTGATTTTTGCGCTAAGGAGGGCATCAGAAGAGAGTGGACAGATCCATATAATCCGGAGCAGAATGGGGTAGCAAAAAGAAAGAACAGGACTACTGTAGAAGCAGGGCCATGATGTATGATCAGGATCCAAAATTCTTGTGGGTAGAAGCATGCAACACAACAGTCTATGTTCAGAACAAGATTCTTCATCGGGCAGTGGGAAAGATTACTCTAGAGAAAGTTTTCACAGGGAAGACACCTGAAGTTAGTCATTTCAAGATATTTGGGAGTCTAGCATATTACAGCATACCCGAAGAAAAGAGGAAGAAGTTGGATCAGATTGCGGAAAAGGGATATCTAGTAGGATATAGCGAGAATGCTAAGGCATACAAAATCTATCTTCCAGGGAGCAGGAAGGTAGTAGTACGACGAGATGTAAAGTTCATGGAGGACAGGGCTTTCAGAAGATCTCGCAAGATGCCTTCCGAGGAGCAGTCGAAAGAGGAGCCGTTGGTTAAGCCTCTTCAACCAACAGAAGTAAAGAATTCTTCCTCAGGACAGGAAGATTCTCAAGTTGAGGAGGAGGAGCGAACAAAAGCACCTGCTAGTAGAGGAAGAACTAATAGGGAACTTCATCAAATTTTGCGAGATCTAGAGGACTTCATCTGTGCGCCAAGAAACAATAAGAGGGAGTGAAAACAACCAAATAAATATCAAGCATTAGTAGCTCAGGATGGAGATCCTGCCAGTTTCAAGGAGGCAGCTCAACATCAGGTTTGGCTAGATGTGATGGTAGAAGAATACAACTCCATAATGGTAAATGATGTCTAGGAGGTGGTGCCAAGACCTCAAGACAGATGAGTGGTAGGTTCAAGATGGATCTACAAGATCAAATACATTGCAGACGGCAGTGTTGAGAAATACAAGGCCAGGTTTGTGGCTAAAGGGTATGCTCAAAAGGAAGGGTTTGACAATGAGGAGACCTTCGCCCCAATAGACAGGTATACATCTATTAGGACCGTGATATCTCTTGCATCCCAGATGGGATGGGAGATCCATCAGATGGATGCCAAAACAACATTTCTGAACGAGGTAATAGAAGAGGAGGTATACATTGAACAACCAAAGGGCTTTGAAACTCGTGAGAAGAAGTCTCATGTATGCAAATTGAAGAAACCCTGGTATGGGCTGAAACAGGCACCGAGAGCATGGTATGGTTGAATAGATGGCTACTTGCAGAAGATGGGGTTTGTCAAGAGTGACACGGATACGAATCCCTACTATCTGGTTGTAGAGAACGAGCCACTAATCTTAGTATTGTGTGTGGATGATCTCTTTCTGACAGGATCATCCAGACTCATTAGGGACTGCAAGAAGAATCTAGCCACAGAATTCGATATGAAGGATTTGGGATGAATGCACTACTTCCTAGGGTTGGAAGTTTCGCAACAGAAGGGAGAAATCTTCCTTGGGAAAGGGAGGTATGCTACAGAAATCCTGAAAAGATTCAGGATGGAGGACTGTAGACCTATGGCTACGCCAATGATCACCAACTGGAAGAAGGTTGATGCATCAGAAGACAAAGATGTCGATCCCACCCTATACAGGAAGCTCATAGGGTCCCTGATGTATTTGGTCAATACCAGGCCATAGATTTGCTACTCTGTCAACACCCTTAGTCAGTTCATGGTGGAACCGAACAAGGCGCACTCGGCAGTAGCCAAACATGTTCTCAGGTATTTACAGGGAATAGTCGATTATGGACTCTTGTACACCAAGAGTAAGGATATCAGATTGAGTGGATTTACCAATGCAGATTGGGCAAGAAGTTCAGTGGATCGGAAAAGTACCTTTGGGTACTCTTTCAACATTGAATCAGGAATGACCTCCTGGTGCAGTAGGAAACAGAAGTTCGTGGCTCTGAGCTCATGTGAGACAGAATATATGGTGGCAAGCACTGCTTCGTGTGTGGCCATATGGCTTAGAAAACCGCTATTGAACCTATTCAGAAGGAATATGGAGGCGACCAGCTTCATGTGTGATAATCAGAGTTGCATCAAGCTCTCTGAGAATCCAGTGTTTCATGATAGGTCGAAGCATATTGATATCCGATGTCACTTTGTCAGGGACTGTGTCCAACGAGGAGTTATACAGTTGAGCTACACTCCTACAGGAGAACAGGTGGCGGATATCCTCACCAAGACCCTTGGAAGGACAAAATTTGACTACTTCAGGGAAAAGATGGGGATGGTAAGGAACCCGTTTCAATAGCAGAAATGGGAGTGATAACTGCAAGGATCCAAAGGGAGTTGCAGTGTGGATGCAATGTTGGGAGAAAAGACCAGCAACAGCACAGATGCAGAGGGAGTTGTCATACAGATGCAGCAGTGGCAGTAGCAGAGCCATGGGCAGCAGTGCAAAGGATGTTGGGCAGGAGGCTTAGCATCAACACAGGGACCGATGTCGGATGATCAGGGTAATACTCAGTAAGGAGTATTACTAGAGCACAGTCCTCGCTAAGAGGAAGTGTTGATTTGGGGTAGCATCGGATGTGCTCTAGCAACGAAAATTGGTGGAGAAGGTAAAGCACATGAGATCTCCAATACCCATAAAGGGTTTGAGCGAATTCTAAACAGTTTGGGAGATATTAAAATAATTAATATTTTTAATGGAGTCCCTAAGTCTAAACTTAGGGAAAATAAAATATTAATGTGTATTATTATATAATTGTGTTAGAATGGTCGAAAAGTCATGGATCAAGCCAGATCTAATCTTAGTTGTTGATTAGGGACTTAATCTCGCCCGTTGATATGTCAACGAGAAAAGTATAAGAGGAGGCTTGAGGGTCACTTGGAGAACACACCGAGGGAGACCAGTCAGTTCAATTTTTGGAGCAGGATTAGCTGAGAAATTGAACCAGTGGTCTAGTGAGCAGTCAGGAGGCGGCAAGTACGGAGCAGAGAGACGGGATCAGCCACTGGAGATCAACGTTGGCGCAGGAGAGGCAGACGCAGATGCAACAGAAGACTGCGTAGTCACTTGTTGGGCTTGTGTGAGTGACACACAAAGGCCCAGGGCTGACGTAGTCAAACAAGCGCTAACGCAGAAGATTTGAGAGCCACGCAGAGGTCAGTCAGGCTGACGCTAGGATTGGGAGAAGTGCTGGAGAATTATTTCTCTCTGTGGGTAAGCCAGGTTGGCACCCTGTTATACTGAAGAATTGTTGAATAATAAAATCCTCCCTTGCTGCACTGGTTTTCCCACATTGGGTTTTTTCGGGGACTGTTGTCCAAAACATCTGTGCCAATGTGTTAATGCTTGTGCATATGTTTGTTTCTGTATTACAATGTGATATTTGCAACAAAATTTATTTTAATGTTTATTGAAATAATTTCCTAAATAACTTATTATGGAATAAGCAGGAAAAATAACTCAGTTGCTGCAATGATAGAATTTCCACAAGCTGCAGTATGTTCCCACAAGAGATCAGATAGCAGACATACTCATAGAATCTTTAGAGAGAGCTAAGTTCATTCAGTTCATGGAACAAATGGGTATGGTGGAGAACCCATTTCAGTAGCAGATATCAAGTACCTTAGGTGGTTCTCATTTGCAAATGTTGCAATTACAGTAGCAGCAGATGAGAGGGAGTTGCAATGCAGATGCAGTGTTGGCAGCAGTTAAGCAGGGTCAGCGATAGCACAGATGCAGCATATATTAGAGTTGCACAGTGGTTGGTGGGCAGCAGTAGCCAGACATCACCAGTGTGACAAGAAGTGGTGCAGAGATAGGGTGTTGCTTCAGTGGGTTGCAGTGGTAGAACACATACCTCGCTAAGAAGAAGTGTTAGTTTTTGTAGCATCGGATGTGTTCTAGCCACGAGATTTGGTGAAGAGGCTAGAATACATGTATTCTCCAATACCCAAAAATAGTTTCTAGAAATTCCACCCAGAGATGACTTCATTAAATTTATTTATCAGTTTTTAATATTTCCTAAGTCTAAACTTAGGAAATATGATTAATCAATCATAATTAATTAAGTCATGGTGTGAATGTTCTAGAAGCTCACACAGATCGACAGGGAAATCATTTAAGCCATCGATTATGTTTTAAACTTGGTTGTTGGTGCCCCAATAGGAGATTATAAGAAGTCAATGGGTAGATAGAGAACACACCAGTGCAATTACTCAGTTGCCAGGAAGAACGATTTTCTCAATGGTTGTGATTCAGCTAAGAAGATAGAGCCAGAGGGTGAGTAGCAGGTGAGAGAGAGACGGTAGCAATAGGAGTCTAGAAGGCAGATTTCTGTATTCAGGAAGATGCAGCGTGAGGGAGAGCGTATTCCACGAGAGCACTGTGCAGAGAGTGACGCGGGGGCACCAGCGTATGGGAAAAGGGTCCATCTTGGGGTTAGGAAGTTGTTGTGGAGAGTGAGAATTTTTTAATAAAATTTCTCTCTGTATTTTTCTCTATCTAGATTTCCATCATTCTTGTACTTAGATTTGCTGCTGAAAATTAATAAGAAAACTCTCATCTATTGCACCGTTTTCCCACATTGGGTTTTTCTGGGGACAATTGTCCAAAAATAATTGTGTTAATGTTTTCTATGTGTGTTAGAATTTCTCTATTTTTAGCATTTTATTTTTCGTAGTAATTTATTGTGAAAATTACAGTAATAAACTTATTCAATATTTGTCGTAACAATAAAACTGCATAATCAATTTAACAGTTGTTTGGCCAATTTAGAGTGTCCTAAATTGCTGTATTAATTGTCAATTCGGGAGTCGTAAATTGTGGAAGTGTGGCACATTATATGTGCAAGATAACCTATTTCTTATTTTTTTGTCGTTTTTGAGTTTTTGTTTTGTTTTGGGTTTATTTCTGTTAATTCCCTAATGTGAGATGGAAATTCTAAAAGATAAGTATGATATAAATGTTCAAGGCAATGATGTCTTTTAAAATGATTTTCAAAACTTCAAACTTTTAAAAAAAATGTTTTAAAACATGCAATGATGAAACTAATTCCTGCAAGAGAGTGAAAATGTGCCACTATTCTAATTAAACAACAGTGAGCTAGTGACCATGAAACCCATTATCCTTGTTGCCATGAAAATATAAGAAAAATTGAACTCAAAGAAATCCAAGAATTGCAAGCAAAGTAAACTAAAATCACATTACATCAACTCATATTTTGACCCCTCACCATTCAACTCGCTCTAGCTTTAGGAGGTAATCATAAACAACTTGAGCAATCCGATATCTAATTTGCAAAAAATAAAACTAATATCAAACTACACACTCATACTTCAATCCCTCACCATTCGACTCGCTCTGGCTTTAGGAGGTAACTGATAATGACATGAGCAATTCAATAACTAACTTGTAGAAAAATAAACTAATATCAAACTACGCATTCATACTTCAATCCCTCACCATTCGACTCGCTCTGGCTTTAGGAGGTAGCTGAGAATGACATGAGCAATTCAATAACTAATTTGCAGAAAAATAAACTAATATCAAACTATGCATTCATACTTCAATCCCTCACCATTCGACTCGCTCTCACTTTAGGAGGTAACTGAAAATGACATGAGTAATTTAATATCTATCTTGCAGAAGAGTAAATGAGCAAAACTGAAATAAATAACATAGTGCTGGAACTAAAAACTAAAGGAAATGAATCAACAGAAGGACAAGAATAATTCCATGTCATTAGTCATTAGAAATATGTGCAAAAATGCCCGAGATGCCTATTGTTCTGAAACAAAGGCACTGATAGTTACACATATAAAATGTGAAAAGCTATGGACAACTTATCAAACATTAATACCATAAGAAATGTGATATATATACAAGTGAATGATTATGGCATAAGGAACATAAAGAAATAAAGCATGAAACTTTACAGTAATAAACAATACCTCGGCCTGTGCAGGGGCCCTCTGCACAATCCTCGGACAATCAACGATCAACCACGAATTGAGCTCAGAAACAGAGTCTTCTCATGTATTAAAATGCAGTCATAACACAAAGATAAAGTTATGGCACAGTGGCTCATTAACAGTCAAAACTACATTACCAAAAAGCTAGCTAATATGCGTATGAGAATGCATTATTTATAACAGAGGATGACATAACTGTTTCCTACATTCTGCGCTGATAAAAGACACGTAAACAACCACGTCTTGAGATTTAGCATTATGGTTGCCGTGAGTATTCTATATTTGGAGGGTGGCTGTTGGATCTGGTTCATGGAGCAGTCCACAGGTGTTAAATTGTCCCCTGAGATCTAGGAACAACCACGTAAAGCTTCACGTGGTGAAAAGCAGAGTTTTATCATCGTAGGACTCTTAAGTTGACCACCACTTTGCCCACCGTTGACTATGGCCTCTTCTGATGAGTTCGACTGAGCCAATAGGACTCGGTCCATGTCCACGTCATTTGCAACTTGCCCATGTGGCTCGATTCACCTGAAGACACCTGCAATATAGACTTTGACAAAACAGCTGCGGAAAGTTGCGCTGGCTGCGGAAAGTGACAAGATTCCGCAGCTTATAAACAAAAATCTAGTTCAAATAGCAACACAAACACATAGTCAAGAAACCACTTTAAATGCCCATTTTTTAACTAATATGCAATGATATTGATGACTTAGGAGGTTCAGATGAATGGGAAGAAGCTAGAAAAAGGTGTAGGAAAAATCCAAGTTTGGGACTCAACACAAATTTCTTTGAGAGTACACCTAGAGTCACACCCTGACCCTATTTGCATCATTGGTAGGTGACCTTGTGCTTAGCATCGATCAATATCATGAGTCTTTGACTGAGTGGTTTCCTTTGTGTTCGATGTCAGCTTACATTATCACACATTAGGATTTGTGCAATACCTTGGTTTCCATTTGACCTGATTGGTGGATTCCTCACCTCTATGTCAAATTTCCTTTTTTTTGTTGACAGAGGAATCGGTAACTGGAGCAGCCTCGCAACTCACGTTACATGGGGTCGATTCTGACCGCTACCACTATAAACCCTAGGAAATTGCACCTGCCCCTCTCCATAGCTCCAGGTTAGTCCGGGGGAATTGAACTCGTGACCTTTAGTACGGAGCCCGCCTTTCTAACAAACTTCACCACATTGTAATTACCAACTCGCCTACCCCCGTGGGGCTTATATGTCAAATTTCATTATTGATTGGTTCATATATTTTTTCCCGTGCACTAGCCACATCTTGTGTACACCAGAAATGTACTTCGAAATGGTTACTTCATCTATCTTTGTCTGAGATCTTCCAAATTATTGTCCTATGGGTTACACTCACGCAGGTTGATGTGGGATTCGTTAATGCCTTCATTCTAGTGAATCTTTTCCCATCGAATCTAACTCATTGCTATGGGAATAAGGCATAGAGTTCCTTTTTTAGTACCTTAAGGTTTGCATTCATTACTAGCTGACTCCTTCACTATCAACAATGAGAATACATCAATGTCTCTTGATTGGTAGATTCTTTCAAGTGTTCAACTTCAACACATTTATTCACACTTGTTAGATTGTACTGGGGTACCTTAACACTTATTATCATTATTGGTGAATTGTCTCGTGTTTGTTAACAGTATACATCAATAAATGGTAATCAAATGACTTCTCACATGGTCGAATTCAACTCATTTATTCACATAGTTTAGAAATGTACCATATATAGTCGGTGAAGACCTTGGGTTGTGTCAACATCTTTTTTCACTTGACAACTCCTTCAGTTTTCTTCTAGTGATACCTCCAACCTTTATATGTTGCAGTCCTTCACAACAACATCTTATATGTTGGCACCTGAGTTTATGTAGTACCATTATTACACCTATATGACTTGGTAATTTTATGAGGATCAGTTATGCAACATCATTGATCAGACAATCTTCTAGCATCATTGATCATATATTATTCTATATGTGATACTGATACATAACTCTATTGTGTTCTTTTGTGGCTATGATCGTATGATCCATTATGTATTCTACAACTAGTTCTGTTCACTTATGTATACATTCTGGATCCACTTTAGACTTGATTAGTTGACATGATTTATTATTTCTGAGCATGGGTATGCCCTCCTCAGACACGAGTTTCTTTCTGACTCCTTCCACAGGTATTCGATGAGCTCGAATTTGGTGATCTCCTCTTGGGTTTTCATATGATTCCTCTCTCTATTCTTAATATATTTCAGTCATCATGTACCCCTTATGACCTCATATATTAGGGGGAACTTGTTATAACATCATTGAACACTCTTGTAGACTTTATTCTCTTATATGGCCTTGTGCAACATTTTCCCATGCAGACTTGATCTCATACTAAAAAAAATATCTCAAATTCCATAGCAACTCTGCCCAAACTAAAACACGTACATATGTAGGTTATATAACTCTATACTCGCGTATACCTTTTAATATATGAAAAAAATAAAATAATATGTTATTTTTCAGGCCAGGTTCATAGGTTTTACCAATGGCCCACCTACAAAAGGCCATAGAAAAATTGAATTAAATAATTCCAGGTGGTATATATACACCCCTTGGGTAGGCCTAGAAAACATAAGAGAAGGGATATCAAAATTATACACATTTTTCTCCTAGATCAAGTTTGATTTTCCAATGCCTCGTGCACTTCCAGTCTCTATGGAAACCCTGGTTTCCTTTGCAAAGATATTCATCATCTCTATAACATATCCATGCATTTTTTAGAGAGGTTGTCTTTGTGGCTCAGGCTGGATGAATCTAGAGGAAGGCTTCGTCAGTGCTTTAGCTTGGATGAGGTTGTACCTTCCTCGTACCTATTGCTATTAATTAATAAAGAATCTCATGTCTTGTTCCTGATATGTTATTGTCTCATGAATAGTAATTTTTATCCTTATATATGATGATATAACAAATATTTTATGTATGCACATTGAATTATCTATCATGTATATGCTTCTGTGAATTGACTTGCAGGCCTGTTTGTTCTGGAGGAAGCAGAGGGTTTGGACCCTACGAGAAAATAATTAAACATAGGACCTTTGAGTATGTTTCCAAGTCCACATTTAGTAATTCATATGTTTTACATGCTTTCTTGACTGCTTTTTGTTGATTATATTCTGATGCACTTTTGAGATTTTCAACCCTTACCTTAGGGAAATTTTCCCGCCATTACCTATCATCTCAACAAGAAACTTTGTGTTCAAGAGTTGGTTCCTGTGGGAGGTTCCTTCTCTCTTGGTGTGGGTAGGATCATCCTAGATGGGGCCCATGGAAATCTCATAGAATTAGGTAGCATTTTCATCCAAAAGGTGGTGTATATGTGTATTTCCTCAATTGGCTTGTTCTTGATAGTAGGTTGTTCCTCTATGAACATAGGTGCATTGACAAGGAATTGTAGAGAGACAAAGAAAGAAGATGAAACAAAGGGAAAAGAGAGGAAAAATGTAAGCATTAGGTGCCAAGTAATAAGACACATGTAAGAGACTTAGGGAATGGTGACCTTGTGTCTAATATTTCCAATACCATAGATTGATATGCATATCCAACATGGAGAGAAAGGGGTGAGGTGGATTAGAAGAGCACATAGGGGGTGACATAGAGATAGTTGGGGAGAGAATCGATGGAGGGAGAGAAATAAAAAAGGTTAGACTAGAGGGAGGCATTTTAGCCTTTGAAGCAAGCCAAAAGCTAATATAGTCAAACCAAACTAGAATGCAACATAGAGGAGAGCCAAAATAAAATATTAAAATGGAAATAGGGTGAGAAACTGAGAGGCTCCAATCAAACCACAATCAATTGGATGAACACCTAAAAAGGCATTATGTAGCGAAGAGAATTATAGAATTGCATGCAATAGAAACCAAAATTGAAATCTATGACAAACACATTGAACCTACAATGAGAAGGAAATAACTAGGGATAACCTATCTTCCAGGTCACCAAATGGGAACTACCGTCACCATTGTAGCTCCAGTTAGTAAGGGGGAGATTTTATTTCATAGTGTCAGAAAGGTTTTTCAAGGATAACAGGAAAATACCAGGCTTAGGCTCGAAAGTATTGGCCAACATCAGACCCTAATTGTAGTTGTCAAGAGCCAAGGCTTGTGTAGTAAACATAAAGCTCTAGCAGCCATCGATGATGGATTAATATGAAATTTGAGCCATAATAAGGAATTTAGTAAGCCACAATAATCTTGGTTAATCCTTCACGTGAGTGGGATCTCAACGAACCATATGGGGGATCAACTGGAAATAAATGCATGAGTGTGGAATTTGTAGGGGATTAAGTATTGTGATTGCATTTTACTTGTGCTAGTTCCTTAGGATTGTTGGACCTAAAACATTCTCTATAGGGGCATCATACCATGTCCCCTAGTCTCTTGGCTAGGTGGGCCAATGATAGCCCATGCCCCACCGCACCACCACCGCGCCAGTTTTCTCTTAAAAAACCTTATTCAGGGTAGATGTACTATTATGGAGGAACTACTGACACACATCCTTGAGAGAGAAGTCTTGTAAAAGGTTCCAAATGGAGAACAATGTTGGTGAGGTGGCTAGGCTTCCATGATTAACCAACATAACAACGACTCTATTTCCTATACTTTGGACATGGGAGGAGGTGATGATTAGGATGTTAGTGAGTAGGGAAGAAACATTTCATAGAAGTGTTTCTAACTACTAGATTTTAGATACTTTATGCACCAGAGACCCATTTTGAAGCTTGATAGGTCTGTTGATAATGAGTTGAGAGTCTCCTTCCACAAAGATCTTCGAGAATCCTTGTTCCTATGTAAATTCTAGTCTCATGATGAGGGTAGTGAGTTCTAGTGCATTGTTGCTATTAATTATTAATGTGTCTGAGTATATGTAGAAGACGAGGCCTCCATGGTTTGAAAATATATTGCAAAATCCAATTGGGCCTAGATTCCCTTCCAAGGCACTGTCAAAATTCAAGTTGAGGAAATATGGGGGTAAGGAGACCATGCCAAAGGAATGGAAAGTAGGAGAGGAGTGTGGGAACCAAGGAAAATATAGGGAGATAAGGGCCAAGGTGACAACATTGAAGAATCCTAGCTTCTTGACCATGAGCCTACTAACCAAGGGGGGACTAGTAGAGGACAAGAACGAATACTTTGATATTATTGAAAATAGAGTTCCAAAGAGAGTCCGAGGCAATGGAGGAGCTCTTAAATATTTTAGGGTTGCACTCTTTCCATATTTCCCAAAGAAGGAAACATGGAGATAACATCTAGATGCGATTAAGGATAGAGTTAGAGAAGGCATATTTTAACCAATTTGAGATAATGTTGGGTATGTTAAGAGGACCTCTATCTAAGTGGGAAAGGAGAGATTTCATTCGAGTCTAGGGGAAAGAGAGAAATCAAAGCTACTAAAGAGATGTTTAACAATTTTTGAATGGAGAAGGAAGAGAGGGCACATGGATGGTCCTCAATAGTTTCATTTTCGCATGCTATCACAGTATAGAGTTCTGTTACAAATTAGGAGCCATAGAAAGGAGGATATTTTTTGCTAGGTATTATACTTCCAAATTTTGGTCCAGACCTCATTGATTAGTAGTGCTTGATTCCCTTCTTCTACATGATAAGCTTCACATATGTAAAATGTGCCTTTTTTGGTGTAACCCCATTAAAGAGTATCTTGTTGAGATAAGAAGAGGATAAGACTTTGTTGAAGATTCCCAAAAATTGTTTCCACGATTCTTCCACTGGCTTGGGCTACTAGGTTTTTGGTGGTAGTCATTGTTGCCATTGTTGGCTCATATCTATGTTGATCCCATAATTTTCATTTTTTGTTAAAATTCGAGTAGTCACCCGCACTTCAATATTGTCTAATTGTTGATGGTCACAAAGCTTGGAGAGTTTCTACCATGAGTCTTCCCAAAACAGAGTAGTGCAATGATATTTGATTTCCCAAAAGAATTTCTACATAATTATGTGCATTCCCTTTTTGGCTAGAGACCATTTTCTCTTTTTGGGTAGAGACCATATATAGGAGCTAAAAGTTGTGTTACACAGGAGGATGAGGAGCTATAAAGATGTGTGTTAGGGCAAAGTGATTTCCTATCATTTAATTTGTTAAACTGGGGGTTTCGTAAACTTGTGAAGCATGCGTGCACTGTATGTGCTAGAAATTGTCTTTCAGTTTAGATCAATCTAACTACAAAATAATGAAAACCAGTTCATCTAATCTATGAAATCAAAAATGAAAATGATATTCAATTAACTTGTGAAATAGAAAACAACTAATGTATGCTTAGTTACTCCAGTGTTCAATTACGAAGTTTTACCTTCTTGAGATGATGTGTAAGCAACTATTTATAATTTAACTTCTAATGTCCTAGAAAAGCAAGTAAACTGTGCAGAAAATAACTCAATAATTTCATGTATCAAATATTCAACCATTCAATCTTGAAATATGATTAAATCAATTTCTTAGAATGATCTTTAGGAATATCAGTTAATGCAATTAAATGAGGATCTTAAAAGCAAATATAAAAGCATGAAAAAGCAAAGCTCAATGATTACATAGGTTGAGCATTCTATCACCCAATTTGAAGTCACCTTCTTGGCCTGACCCTTTATTCAATTATACAATGAATTGATGGTTTTATCTAATAAAGTAAATGATAGAACATGAAAGGAAACTAAATAACTATGAACCATTGCCTCAAACTTAATCCAATTAGAAAATACATAAATCTTCCTTATTGAAATGTTTTTAGCAAAGTAAAGATTACACAATCATTCTAAAACTAATAATAATAAAACAAATAAACTTTAATCTATAAAATAAATTAAATCTCACAATCATAAGATGGCCATTCTAATGGTGTATGAAGATGGCAAGTGAAGACGCTGGATATGCAAGCAAAACTAAATCTTCAAATCTCCAAGTATAAGATCCAAATTATCTATTACGAACATGAGCATTTCTCCAACTTTACACATGCCTTCAAAGGAAAAGGATCTCCTATTTATACAAAAAACATAAGAAGCTACCCTATTTAATGAGGATCCACTAAAATCTCATATAGTTACAACCAAATAGTTCATAATGAGACACATATCCCCTAGGTGTCTCATAGAGTTCTAATCCAAATAAGAAATGATGAGACACCTCATAGAGTTACAATCCAAATAGGACACAAATCCTTCTTTGACATTTATCCAAATCTCCTTTGAAGGGAATTCGAATTTGAGCATTGGAGGCCACATAAGGGTGCTTTGGAAGCTTCCAAATAACCTACACATGTCATGAAACTCAAGCCACATATATAGATACATGAAACCATGTTAGTTTTCTAGTTTTTAATAATAAATTCACTTTAAACACATAAAATAAATAACTTTTGTAAATAAGGATCCTAACCCATATATTTATGAAAATGGCGGCTAATGAATAGTTATATGGTTAAGGATTTGCGACATGTGAGTGAAATGGTGAAAATAAAGGTGAAAGTGGATGTCATTTTGAAGACATTTTGGAGACCCAACATACCCCCCAACTAGATTAATTGCATGTCCTCATGCAAATATTGCATTACTTCCTTTGATTTGCTTGCAATGTCTTTGCTTTTGAATGAGCTTGGCTTATATCATATGTCCTTAAACTCTGCATTTGATAATTTTATTTATTTTTGCAAAGTATTCCTTGTCATACATTGAATTGCAACATGTTTGGTTGGTTCCTTTCTTTCAACCAAATTATAATTGGTATTGGTTCTTGTGTTTCAATACCTTGTTTCTTTTTGTTGCAGCAAGATTCATTGAACATATTTAAGAATGCATCTTTAAAATCAACCATATGGTGTGCTCTTAATTTAGACATTATTTGCAAATCATATAAATTTTTGAACCATAATGCAATCATAATTGATTAGGACAAGTATGTTAGGATGAAATGAAAATTTGTGATAGTGTATGATATATGAATATGAAATGATGTCCCTTCCCCCCAACTAAATATATGACAATGTGAAAGAGGAAGTGAGGAATTTCCCAAAGTTACAATTTTAGTATTTTAAGGAATTGCATGACTAAAAATTAGAAAACCACATACCTTCACTTACCTTCAATGTGCATGAGTTATGGAAATTGAAGAGTGTGGCTGCTTCTGGATCATGAAATGAAATGTAAAATTCATCTGCTTATTGGTTTCATAAATGGTGGATGAGGTTGTGAAGTGGATTCTTTATTTATGTTGCTAAATCTGTTGTATCTGCTGCAAAATGTTGAAATGATATAGCCTTCAATTGCTATAAAACTAATGGTACAACTCTATTCATGCGAATAAATGTGTTGGTGTCGGGCCCGAAGAGAGGTCATTGGATTACTGACCATTGATGAATGTCGTTAACCAATGCGAGGAAAAATCACCATTAATGTCAACGAGTGCCAACGTACCTAAGTATGTCTTGTGAAGGGAGAATAAATGAGCCCATGTCGAGCCACTTGCAAGATCCAACGATCAAGGGACATTGATGTATTCCCAAGATTGTTGGCGAGAGAGCCTGTCATTAAGGCATACAAGCCTCAAGGTACACATGAGGACTCTAGCCCTGAACCTAGATAATGTGTCAATGTTGATAGGTCAAGGCTTGTTAGAAGGAAGGCCTTAAGGAATCCTCATCATCTAACGCAAGCATGCAACAATAATTTTTAAGGACTATGAATGGAAAATTTTACAGTGGATCAAGGTTTATTTAACGGAAAGGAAAATGACAAGTGAATGGAAAGTAAAAGGATAAATCTGCATGTAAGCGAGTTGAATGTCTTTATGAAAATGGGTTATGAGTTAGTGAAAGCAAGGCAGGAAAATATAGTTTCTATGAATAAAAATGAGTAGTGAAAGAAAATGAGATGAGAATTTTATTCACTGACTAAGTGAAATGCAATGCAACTGCAAAGGGAATGAGATGAAGGTTTTATTAACTGAAGGAGTATGGATGCAATGGAAACACTGTCATCTGAAAGGCTTGCAATTACTGGATCTGATATGCATTAACATGTGCTCATGCATTGATGTTTCATCTATGTTGCTACTTTGATCATTTTCTTGTGAAATAAATGTGGTCTTTGAGAGACACTATTTGCTTATGGTCATCTGTTATTCCTCCTCAAACCTACAAAAAACTAGTACTTCTTCTCCAATGGATTGTAAAGTTATCAAAAATAGAGAGGTGACCAATTTCTCTGTTTTTTTTGTGTAAATCAGCTTGTTATGTTAGATCAAAAATACATATTTTACAAAAAAAGTCTGCCTAAGCAGACATAGATCTCCTCCTACTAATCACTGGGCAGAGAGACTACCACTGAACCTTGGAGTGCACCACGCAGGGTGGCAGAGGAATGGGGTTCATAAAAAATTGACATTGTTTCTAGCCGGTTCCATACAGGTCTGAGGGCAACAGAAGTGGAGCCCAAAACTAAAAACGACCAAAACACCACAGACATGGACATTAAGAAAAACAACAAGAAAACATTCATGACAGACCGCTGAGACTCAGTAGGTGTCAAGAACTATGTAATTCTTGGAGCCGTACTGCGTTGACGACGCCTTGGCCTTGCCTACCTGAGATGGCGAGGGAAGAGTGCTCTGGTGATCACCTTTGTGCCCCTCCGGAGTTTCCCCTACATTCCCGGCATCCTGATTGATGGTATGCCTCAGAAGACTGATGAGTACAGAGAGTTTTTTCGAAATCGTGTTGAATTGTTGTTCGAGGCTGCTAATTTTGAATTCCAATCCTTCCAGAATGGCCATGTGTTCCTCATTTGTAACTGCGATTGTTTGCTGGGCTTGCCACACCTGGTTGGCATAATCCCCCTGCATGCTGATGACCTTAGCTAGCATAGTCTTCATTCTCCACATTTCGGCTTGTGTTCTCTCAAATTGCGTGGCTCGCGTGGTGACTGTGCCGGGATCCTACACCCAGTCCATGTCCTTTTCCACCTCCTGTAGTTCCAATTTCTTCTCCTCTTCACTAACGATGGCCTCTAACTCTTCTATCTTTTGCTTCTCCTTTTGTGAAGTGCGAGTCTCATACGCTGCTCTGGCTCTTTTCAATTCACAATTAGCCGAGGCATTCTTGCTCCCCTCACTCGCCATAGTCCCACCTACACCTAACTGATCGCCCTATGCACTGAGGATAAGGGATAAGGTAATCCTCTTGCCGCTTGAAGAAACAGTGACCTTTCTGATGCCTGGGCTGACGATTAAATAGATGGAGCTGCGAGAGAAACTGGGTAAAATCCAGCCAATACCCTGTTGCTTGCCTGTCATATCATCATTATTTCTGGTTGATGGGTTGTGTTTCTAGTGATGATCCGACGTTCTGCCCCTGCGATCACCTTTCCTACTCTTTTCCGTATCGCTCCAGGTGTCCCATCTCCCGTAAGGGCATCGGCGACGATCTTCTTTCGTGATCATTGTTCTGTTGAGCCTTACCTTCTCCTACTTGAGCATTGAATGCTCCTGTCTAGTCCGTCTTTCATACTCCTACAATCCTTTAATACTCTCATCAGCATGCACGATTATCATCATCATATCGTTATGCCTGCTTAGAACCCCGCCCACTCGATCCTACCTTTCACTCATCAAATCCTACCTCAAGAGCAGGGTACATTTATTTTTTAATTCCGGGCAGCTGATGTCTTGCCAACGGCTGTCCAAAATATTGGTGGGGTTCTCTATTCCGACGTTTTCCAAGTGGTCCGCTACAGGATTGGCCTTGCGGCATACTGCCTGAAAGACGAAACCTTTTAGCCACCCTAAGTGTTCTGTTATGTTCTCTGTCACTTTTGCCAAACGCCAGTGTTGCGTGACCTTACTCGCCTTTGCTCCTGCATACATTCTTCTGGCTGCTGTGATTGCAAGCTGGGAATCCCCCTCAATTACTACAGCTCCCGCGTGTAATTTTCTCAAAATTCTGAGGCCCTGTTCCATTGCTGCAAATTCCATCTCATTATTCGTCCCTTCCCCTAAGGCCCTGCTATAGATATGCATAATTTCCCCTTCGTTGTTCCTTATAATGCCACCAATGCCAGTGAGACCAGGATTGCCTCTCGATGCACCATCGAAATTCAACTTGAGGAAGCCAGTTGGTGGTCGCTTCCAGATTCTTGGAGTGGTTCTGAGCTCCTGTTGGCGACTCACTGCTGCAACATCTGCTCCCCTATCTAGGTTAAAAGCTTTCAATATTCGTAAGTCTCTATTCGAAGCTTTGTCATTTTTCTTTGTTTTGCATTTGACAAGAACCAACTATTTTATATTTTGTTTGATAATCTTGATAGAATGAGCGATGTTCCTGGTTTCGTTTAGAAATACCCTCATATTTCTTTCTTTCCAGATTGTCCAAGTTATAAACCCTGGTATTATTTTCCAAATTTTATTTACCCTTTGATTGCCAAAGAAATTAACTCTCCATTTCTCGATGGTCTCCTGGATGGAATCTCTGGTTCTGTCCGTCTGCTGCATGGTGTTTTCCACCCAATTCCATAGAGTGTTTGTTGAGTCGCATGTATTGAAGAGATGATTGATAGTCTCCTCTTCCCTGTTGCACAAAGGGCACCTTGAAGGGTCGCAAAAACCTTTCTTGCAGAGATTTTCCCAAGTCAAATTTTTTTTGTGCATTAGGAGCCAGAGGAAGGTTCTAATTTTTGGCTAGAATTGGGAATCCCAGACCTTGCTACTCCATGAAATCTTTTCAATCTGATCTGAGTTTTCGATGCAGTTTCTGGCCTCTTTGAGCATGAAATTACCCCCGCCTTGCTTCCCCCATCTGAGTTGGTCTTTTTCCACTGCCTTCCTAATTTTCCTTTTATCTAAAATATTCTGCAGGTTGCTGACATTATTGTTCTCCTCATTTGTGTTCTCTATTTCACTGATTACCCAGCTTCTCCATTCTAAGTCTCTGTTATTAGGAGACCAGTAGTGGTGAACCGTTAGCATCCCCCGCTCTTGAAATTTTCTTTGCATTTCTGCAAACTCTGGCCTTTCTAACTTGGGAATTTGTTGCCAAGCATCCTCCCAAAAGAAGGCCATTTCCCCATTGCGGATTTCCCAGAAGCTGTTCTCCCGTATAATTTCCTGATTTTTTCTTGCTAGGTTCCAGATTGGGGACCCTTCTGGACTTTTTTGCATTCTAATTAAATCTTGGATGCTGTGTGTTGGAGCGTATTTCTCCTTCCAGTGTCTAGCCCACTGTAGATTAGGTTCTTTCAGCCATTTTCACCATAGTTTGGCCCCACAGGCTCTGTTGATAGTGAATGGATCGAGTAGGTTTAACCCTCCTAAGTGCTTAGGTTTGCATAATTTGTTCCATGCTACTAGAGCCCATTTTCTCTTCTCTGCATTTCCTGTCCATAGGAAAGTTCTCTGTATAACTCTCATTTGTTGAAGGACTCCTTGGGGAGCCGGGATCATGGAGAGCATATATTGCAGAATAGCTTGCAGAACTGCTTTGGTAAGAACTAACCTTCCTGCAAAATTGAGGGCCCTATGGGTCCAGTGTTGACATCATTTCTCCAGGTTAGCTATGATCTTCTCCCAATGAGATTTTTGCCAAGGTTTATCTGTTAAAGGAGCTCCTAGGTACCTTGAAGGCAGACTGCCTCTTCAGAAGCCTAGAATGCTCGAGAGATTCTTTTGCACAGCTAAATGCGTATTAAAAAAGAATATAGTGGATTTAGATAGATTTATTTCCATACCTAAGGCCTCGCTGAAAAGATTTAGGATCCTTTTATAACCATGGGCTTCTTTAACTATTGGAGATCCATGTAACATTGTATCATCAACAAACTGTTGATGAGTGGTGGCTGGAATGGAGGGCAGAGGTTGTAGTCCTTTGATCTTTCCTTCCTCCTTAGCACTTCGAATAAGTTTGCTTAAACCTTCCATCATTATAACAAAAAGGAAAGGAGAAAGAGGGTCCCCTTGTCTAAGTCCTCGTGAGGGGGAGAATTGGTTGGCAGGGGCTCCATTAACCAGTATGGAAAATCTGGTCGATTTAATTAGGGCTAAAATCTATTTTATCCATTGATTAGCAAACCCAAAAGCTGTCAAGATAGCTTCTAGGTAGTTCCAGTTGACTTTATCATAAGCCTTTGATAAATCAAGTTGCATCATCATGCCTGCAACTCTCCTGGAGTAAAGTGTATGAATCATCTCCTAGGCCAACAGGATATTGTCCAGAATTTGTCTTCCCTCAACGTAACCCGATTGTTCCTCTGAAATGAGGCCTAGAAGAATAGGTTTCAATCTATTTTCTATGACTTTAGAGATGATCTTATAAAGAACATTGCATAAAGCAATAGGTCGGAATTTTGCAGGGGTGATGGCTTCCTCTTCTTTAGGGATTAGGGCTAGGAAGGTAGAATTTAGAGATTTGAGAATTGAGGCAGAACGTCGTGGATCCTCCAGCACTTCCCAGACCTCATTCTTAACAATTTCCCAACATGCCTTGTAAAAATTGATGGTAAAGCCATCAGGCCCAGGCGCTTTGTCATTAGGCATATCCTTCACTGCTTCCTCCACTTCTTCTAAGGAGATTTCTCTGGTTAAAGCAAGGTTTTGCTCATTAGAAATTGACTTGGGAATGGATTTGATGAGTTCAGCTATTGCTTCTGTTCTGTCTATCATTGGTTCCTGAGCGATGCTGTTGAAATGCTCAGTTAGCAGGGTAGAAATTCCTTGATGATTCTCAATGATATGCCCTTGTTCGCTTTTGAGACTGAGGATCTTATTGACACCTCTATAGTCCAATGCCGATCTGTGAAAGAACTTGGTGTTCTGTTCTCCTTCCTTGAGCCATTGGATCCTAGACTTTTGTTTCCAAAGGATTTCTTCCTATTGGCACCGGTGCTGCCATTGTTGCATTAAAATTTTTTCTTTGTTTGCAGTGTCTGCATTACTGTCTCCCATAATCCAATCTTTGTGAATCTTCTCTAGCTGCTCTTCTATCTTGGCTTTTTCTTTGAATATGTTCCCAAAGACTTTTGTGTTCCATTCTTTGATTTTATTTTTGATGTGTCTAAGTTTACCTTGAAGTTTGTACATTTTGGTATCTCTAATGTCCAATGGTTCCTGCCACCACTTTTCGACAAGTTGAATGAAGTTCCGGTGATCAAGCCAAAATTTCTCAAACCTGAAAGGTTTATTTCTAGGAGTACCCTGTATAATAGCCATCAGAGATATTGGCCAATGATCCGACCCTCCACAGGGAAGAATGTCAGAGTCTACTATTACACCCTCCAACAGCAAACTTTCAGATACTAGAAATCTATCAAGACGAGATGCGATTTGCCTTTCCCCTCCCCTTCTGTTGTTCCAAGTGTAAGCTCCACTCCTGGGGTGAATATCTACTAATTTAGCTGACACGATGAAATCTAGGAAGGCTTCAGAATCCTTGTTGGGTTTCTTGATTCCTCCCTTCTTCTTTGATAGTGAGGTTATCATATTGAAATCCCCCCCTATGATTGCTTTCGCTTGGGGATATCTAAGCTTCAGATTTAATAAAGTTCTTAGGAAAATGATTTTTTCTTCTAACCTTTGAGGCCCGTAGACATTGATGCACAAATAGGTTTCTGAGTTGCCTATCATTTGAATTTCTAAGGCTATGAAGTGTCTGGTGGCCTCCGAGGAGAGGATTTTGATTACATGAGGATTCCACTAAGTCACTAAACCTCCCTCCCAACCATGACTGTCTGTTTCCATATATTCCATTCGTCTACCTAGCTTCCTGCTTACATCTTTAATAATATTACTTGCACATTTGGTTTCTTGCACAAAAATAATATCCATTTTTTCCTTCTGGACCTTCCTTTTTAACAGTCTCTGTTTTGTTTGGCCGTTGAGCCCTCTAACATTCCAAGAGATGACCTTCATTTTAATACATAAAGAATTAGGATCTAAGAGAAAAGGCTTCTAGAGCTTTCATCTTACCAGAGTTTAAGAGCAAATGTCCCATTTCCTGCAGTGCTTCATTGTTGGATTTGCGCCCTCTTTTCTTCCTTTGTTTGGAGCTGGTGGTTGTTTGAAGTACACTTTTTGTTCAGAGTCCCATTCCTTTTGCTATGCCCAGTTTCCTGTTTTGCATCTCCAACTCTTCCTTTTGCTTGGCTATGAATATTGCATTGATTTTCCTAACTTCCTCTTCCGGTATTTTTTCCATCCCCTTCTTTCTCCAATCTTCCACCATATATGGTAGATTAACTCCTTCTAGCCCTAAAACCTCGTTGAGTTCCATTTCCTCACTACCTATGTCACTTATAAACATTTCTGAGTCCTCATCTGCTCCTTTTGTGCCTTCTTGATTCTTTTCAGTGTTGTTTGGAATATCCTCCTCCATTCCTTTGGTCACTACTTCTCTTGTTGTTTTGTTTGATTCACTGGTCTTGTACTCCTTATTATGGTCCTCTGAGTCCATTTCGGTTTCCAATACTTCAAAAGCATTGCTTGTGTTACTTCGTGTTGCGCTTGTTTTGCTTGGTCGTTTCCTGTTTGCTCTCTATTTTGCTCTCGGTCGAATGAAGGTGTCCCTGAACTTTCCTTCTTGTTCCTTCTTGTGTGTTTCCTCTACTCTGTTTAATGGACATTCCCTGATTAAGTGTCCATGCACATGGCACTTCCTGCAACGAAATGGAATTTTCTCATAGTCAATTGCTTGGAAGTAGTCCTCATCCCTGTTTTCCAGCCACAGACCTTCATGCAATTCCCCTGAAACGTCCATCTCCACACAGATCTGAGCACATGAAGTATATCTTCTTTGCAGTGTGGCCTCTGAAGCTTTGATAAACGTCCCTAACTTGTCACCTATTTGTTTAAGAGCAGCATAGCCCCAATAGTCTATTGGGAGTGCGAAGAGGCGAATCCATACTGGCACCTGCGTGAAGGTCTCCCTCTCTAGCACAAAGTTAGGTTTCCATGGTTTCATGTAGAGGCCCGCTGAAGCAAAAAAGTAGGGGCCTCCATCAAATATTATGTCCTTGTCTTCTAGATTGGAAAAAACAACTGTGAAAAAACCTTTTGCTCCGAGGTGTAGACTGACATCTCCTTTGGGTTTCCATTGTTGTTTTATCCATTGACATAACGCTCTTTCCATTGGCCACAGTCCCATGAACTTGTAGATCACTGCATGTTTAGTCATGTGGTCTCTGTAGGCTTGTATTTTTGGGTCCGTTAGCACCACTCTTAGGACTTATTCCACTTTTGGTTTGCATGGGCCCTGAGTGGGTTTATCAATGATATTTTCTTGAGTGTTCTTCCTTGCCTCGTTTTCTTTCTCTGAAGTGGTTTTCTCATTGTTCTCTTGCTCCTTCTCTTGGTTATTCTCCTGTGCGGGGTTGGGCTGCGTATCTTTTGCTTTGCTGTTACTGTTTGCTCTTCGGTTTCCCTCTTCCCTTTCAGCTTATGAGCAGACTGCTCCACCTTTTCCCCGTTTTCATTTCTATCCTTGCTAGTTCCTACCTCTGGCTTTGACCTTTCATACCCTAATATCTGCACCCCTTCCTGTGCTGGCTGTTTATTCATGATTATCTGTTTGTATGTGGGGGTCCCTATGGACCCCTCGTTTACCATATGTCGGGTCAGGATCTGTCCCCTTCTGAACAGTTCTGCCACCCTGACCCTGTTCCTGTCCAGCTTCAAGCCCTAGCTCTGAAAACCTGAGAACTGTTACCTCTGTTCTCCTGCTTCGTTCCCTCCGTCGCTAACCTTCGTTCATTTCAGATTTCATCATATAGAGGAAGAAAAAAAGATTTAATTTGTGCGTTTTAAATTAGATGGCCATGTCCTAACCTGGTGGGAAATCCACACAGAAAGATTGAGATTTGAGGGCGTGATCAATTTCTCTGTTAATAACATTTACATAAAAAAATAAATGAGAATCAGTACTATTAAATAGGTTCATGAAAGAAAACCAAAAGAGTTTATACCTGTGTCGAAAGTAGTGCCTCAAGTCACCTGTTGTTTTTTTTCTCAACAATTTCTCCATTCTTTACTATTTCAAAATCTGATAATGGTTTCCTCATTTTGTAGATCTCATTGAGATCTTTCTAACGATGCTTGAATCATCGAATTTCGATGTTTTAAGAGAAAGTTAGATTGTTTTGAAATTTTTATGAAACAATGAAAATTGTCATGAAAAATGTGGCATGGGAACATGATGCTACGACGAAAGATGACGTAAGCAGATGAAATGGAATGTTGATCATGAATTTCTGGTTAACATTCATTATTTGACAAATAAATCATTCAGTTAAATGCATAGCTACAGAATGTGCACAGTTTCTGTAGCTAAAATCCTGAACAAACAACCCAATTCAATAAATAACCAAAAATGAATTCAAAGAGCAAGAAACAATGTTGTGGTTTCTTGGAGCCAAAATCCAATGATAATTGCAATGCCTCTTTCAATTTATTTTTTTTTATTTTCTTTATCAAAAAGAAATTATCATAAAGAAAATGATTTTTTTTAATTAATTTTCTTTTTAATTTTCTTAATCAAAAAGAAATTAATAATAAAGATTTTTTATTATATATATATATATATTATATATATAAAATATATTATTATATATATATATATATAATATATATATATTATATATATATATATATATATATATATATATATATAATATATATCATGAGACACATATCTGTGTAAAATCAACTTTATTAAATCATATTGGACTCTTAGACCTCATACCACGTGGAGCAGAGTTTGTTATTCACTTGGATTCTTTTAAGATCAAATTTATTAAATTTAATTGGACTCTTAGACCACATGCCATGTGGATTAGAGTTTTTTATTCACTTGGATTTTTCTGCTTTCAACTTGCCATGTTAAAACAATTCAAAACAAATCGTTTTCCCCTCATGCAATCTGCAAAATGGAGCTCTGAAGAATCCTGAAGTTATCCCAAATGGTTAGGAATCCGAGGAAACGGTTTTCAAATTATTAAATTCATCTCGTTCTCGAAACAACCCATGTCCCAGTGTTTTCAGATTCACCTTGGTTTGCTCCGAAAAATGATTTTAAAATCGGGTGTCAAGACAGTTTACGCTTTCTAGAAATTACGTTTTCTGCAAAAAACAATTTCGGATTTCTCCTAAATGGTTGTAAAATCTAGGAAACCATTCACAAGTTACCTAATTTCCCCCGTTCCAGAGAAAACCCATGTCTCAATTTTTTAGATTCGCCATGGTTTTCTCAGAAAACACGTTTTAAAATAGGGTGTCTATGCTGCTACGTTTTCTAGTGATGTTCCCATGATTTTTGATTTGCAGGTTTTGAAGGTTGGGCTTGTGGCTGAATAGATGTCTTCTAGCAAAGGAAAAGAGAAGATTTAACTCTTGCATTACATAGGTAAGGATTTTTGCACATGGATTTGCAAGTCTTACAGTAGCTAAATAATTTTTATGATATACTAACAAAACAATTTCGCTTGCGCTCTTTGTTCTCAAACATTTGTCTTATTGCAAATTTTTACTACCAAGGGTTAGTAGATGGGTGGTTCTTACTGCACCATAAAACATCAAATTTATCCTAAAAATTATTTAAAAAAATAAAATTATTTTTCCTATCTATCTAAAAACTATTTTTTTTTTTTAAGTATATTCATGCTTCCAATGAAGCTATTTACGGATTAGAATTTTTGAAATGCTTATATCCCAACTTGAAAAATGTACCTGATTATTTGTAAGGATATGCGAAATCAATTTGATTTTTCGATTTGTCACAAGGATCTCTTGAAGAACGGATGAATATTGTGGCGTAACTGCTTTTTGGTACCATTCCTCAATGTAGTCTTTGCGCTGAATTCTAGATCCTATGTCCATAAATGGTTAGTAAAAAAAAAATAAAAAATAAAAATACACTCTAAATTGGAAGTTAGTTCCTATGCACACTTCCCCGGCAATGGTGCCAAAATGTTGGGGCAAAGTGATTGCCTTTCATTTAATTTGTCAACCCAAGGGTCTCGTAAACTTTTGAAGCATGCGTGCACTATATGTGCCAGAAATTGTCTTTCAGTTTAGATCAATCTAACTACAAAATAATGAAAACCAGTTCATCTAATCTATGAAATCAAATAATGAAAATGAGATTCAACTAACCTGTGAAATAAAAAACAACTAATGTATGCTTAATTACTCCAAAATTCAATCATGAAGTTTTACCTTCTTGAGATGATGTGTAAGCAACTATTTATACTTTAACTTCTAATGTCCTAGAAAGGCAAGTAAAGTGTGCAAAAAATAACTCAGTAATTTCATGTATCAAATATTCAACCATTCAATCTTGAAATATGATTAAATAAATTTCTTAGAATGATCTTTAGGAATATCAGTGAATGCAATTAAATGAGGATCTTAAAAGAAAATATAAAAGCATGAAAAATTAAAGCTCAATGATTGTGTAGGTTGAACATTCAATCACCCAATTTGAAATCACCTTCTTGGCATGATCCTTTATTCAATTATACAATGAATTTATGGTTTGATCTACGAAAGTAAATCACTGAACATGAAAGGAAACTAAATAACTATGAGCCCTTACCTCAAACTTAATCCAATTAGAAAATACATAAATCTTCCTTATTGAAATGTTTTTAGAAAAACAAAGATTACATACTCATTCTAAAACTAATACTAAGAAAGCAAATAAACTTTAATCTATAAAGCAATTAAATCTCACAATCATTAGATGGCCATTCCAATGGTGTATGAGGATGGCAAGTGAAGAAGCTCCATATGCAAGCAAAACTAAATCTTCAAATCTACAAGTATAAGCTTCAAATTCTGTATTAAAAACAAGGGCATTTCTCCAACTTTATAGATGCCTTCAAAGGAAAAAGCTCTCCTATTTATACAAAAACATAAGAAGCTACCCTATTTAATGAGGATCCACTAAAATCTCATATAGTTACAACCAAATAGCTCATAATGAGACACATATCCCTTAGGTGTATCATAGACTTCTAATCCAAATAAGAAATGATAAGACACCTCATAGAGTTACAATCCAAATAGGACACATATCCTTCTTTGAACTTTATCCAAATCTCCTTTGAAGGGAATTCGAATTTGAGCATTGGAGGCCACATAAGAGTGCTTTGGAAGCTTCCAAATAACCTACACATGTCATGAAACTCAAGCCACATATATAGATACATGAAACCATGTTAATTTCCTAGTTTTTAATCATAAATTCACTTTAAATACATAAAATAAATAACTTTGGTAAATAAGGATCCTAACCCATATATTTATGAAAAAGGTGGCTAATGAAAGGTTATATGGTTATGGATTTGCGACATGTGAGTGAAATGGTGGCGATAAAGGTGAAATTGGATGTCATTTTGAAAACGTTTTGGAGGCCCAACAATGTGCGAGGAGAATATTTGCAGTGCCATATGTATTTCCATAGATATGAGCTTCCTTGTATCCATATCCAACATATTTGTTTACCCATATTATTCTCCATGATGGCAGGGTTACGCAACACTATCCATCCTTTATTTCTCCACTAAATAAGTGGAATTTTGGGCAAGGGTCTTAGGGTTCATGCATTTACCACTGAATTTAGTAAATCCCTCATTATCAGGTGTTGAGGATGACCTATAGTTGGCATTTGCTACTAGCAAAGGGAAATTACGATAGAGATGACCACATTTCTGGCATCTTCAAAATTTAAAAGGGATGTGCTTGTAATCAATAATTTTCTTCCAAATCTCATCCTAATAATAGATATCAATCGAATCTGGAAGAAATTCAAAAATATTCATGTATACACAAATGCATGCATACAAAATTGACTTGGATTGCTTGGTTTCTTCTAAATATTTAACAAAGTGGTAAAAAATATTTCCAATGTTGGAGAGGGTTTCCTCATCCCATAATTCCCACATAAGTGAATACATTCTGATCTAGTTTAGCGTTGCAACAAAATCTTCTTATCAGGCACAAATCACTCTATCAAGAAACAATGATATAGTTTTGTCGAGTTAAACAAATTGAAAAGCTAAGTTCTACCTTTAAGGCTGGTGAGTACAATGATAAATAAACTCTTAGCCCTTAATTCGAGTTTGATCTACCCCCACTACAACAAAACCTTGTGATTAGCATCCCTTTTTGCTTCCTTTTTGCATATAGAGCCCATTTTTGGTGCTATTTGTGTCCATTTATCAAATATGTTTTAAAACGTGATGAAAAAGTTACACCATTTTGGCACCAAGTTTAATACCAAGTGTTGCACTGGGTTTTGCACGAGGTTTTGCACTGGGTTTTGCACTAATTTTTGTGCCATCCTTTGTACAACGTTTTGTGCCAGGTTTTGCTTCAAGTTTGGCACCTAATTTTGTTTCACCTACTTTTGCATCCTCTATTGCATACACTTTTTTTCACCTACACTTGCATAAATTTTTGAATCACTTTTTTCATCCTCTTTAACATAATTTTTTGCATCCTTTCTTGCATCCCCCTTTGCGCCATGTTTTGCGTCGGCATTTGTGCCTAGTTTTGCATCTACTTTTGTTGTATCCACTTTTTCATGTTTTTTTGCATCCACATTTGCATCCTCTATTATATCCGTTATTGTGTCCACTACTGTATCCACTTATGTTGTGCCACAATTTGTGGCTAATTTGGCACCTAGATTTGCACCCATTTTGGCTTCTAATTTTGCATCCATGTTTGCATCCTCATTTGCATCTAAGTTTTCATTTAATTTTGCATCTATTTTTGCATCCATTTTTTTATTTAATTTTGTGTGAGGTTTGCATTAGGTTTTGTGTCTCATTTTTCATATACTTTTGCATAAAATTTTGTTGCATCCAATATTGCACCCATGTTTACATCCACTTTTGCATCCCTTTTGGCGTCTTATTTTGCATCAAAATTTAATTCTTTTTTTTATTCTATCATTGCATCAACTTTTGTTGTGCCACAATTTGTGCCATGTTTTTCACCTACTGTTGTATCCACGTTTTCTTCCACTTTTGCATCCAAATTACCATCCTCTTTTGCATCCAAATTTGCATCAAATATTGCATCTTTTTTTGCATCCACTTTTGTGTTGGGTTTATGCATCAAGTTTTGCGTATTTTTTTGTATCTAATTTTGCATCTACTTCTGTTGCATCCATTTTTGTGTCCACAATTGTACCCATGTTTGCGTCCACTTTTGATTCATTTTTTGTGTCTTGTTTTGCATCCAAGTTTGCATCTTTTTTTTTCTACTATTACATCCACTTTTTCAACCACTTTTGTTGCGCCATAATTTGTGCCACATTTTGTGCCTGCCATTGCACCCACATTTGTTTCTACTTTTTCATCCAAATTTGCATACTCTTTTGTGTCTAAGTTTGCATCAAATGTTGTGTATGTTTTTATATCCCCTTTCGCATGCACTTTTACGTCAAGTTTTGCATTAGGTTCTGCATGTAATTTTACATCTAGTTTTACACCTACTTCTATTGCATCCACTTTTGCATCTAATTTTGTGTCCATTGTTTCACCCATGTTTGCTTCCATGTTTAAATAAAAATTTTCATCTTTTTTTGCATCCAAGTTTTCCTCCTTTTTGCATCCAAGTTTGTGTCCTTTTTTGCATGTGTTTTTGTATCCAATTTTTTTCACCACAATTTGCACCAAGTTTTTCACCTACTATTCCACCCATGTTTTCTTCCACTTTTGCATCCATGTTTGCATCATATTTTATTTCCAAGTTTGTATTGACTATTACATGTATTTTTGCATCCACTTTTGAGTCGGGTTTTGCGTATTGTTTTGCATCTACTTCCATTGCATCCACTTTTGTAGCCAATTTTACATCCATTGTTGCACCCATTTTTGTGTCTGTGTTTGCATCCATTTTCCAACACTCATCAAATTTTATACATTGATGATATTTCTTATGACATTCACATTTATTAACAACTTATAACAATTGAAATAATCATGATGACGATGATAGTGAATATGATGGTGATGACATGAATGGTGATTATGATGATAAAAATGATGGTGGTTACAATGACAATGATGATGATGATGATGACAATGATTATGATGATGACAAGCTAATGACCTTGGAAAATATTCCCAATTTTTAAATGTTTTCATTGTCATAATCATAATCATTATCATCCAAGTCATCATCATATGATCATCATTATTACCATTGTTTTCTAGGTCATCATCAACAACAATAATGGCATTAATGATGATGACAATGCCAATGATGATGATGCCCATGATGAAGATGACAACAATGATGATAGAAATTACATTAATGATGATGATGGGGATGATGACAATGATAATTGTGGTGATGATCATAATCATCATCTCTAAAAATAGAGTTATTATTTCTCATGCATATATCACATGTGCTCTAAATAACCATTTTCTAACACTCATCACATTTTTTGAGTTGATGATATTTCTTACGACAACGATAATTATTAACAATGGACGATGATGTCTATAATCATGATGATGACAATGATGAAGATGATGTCAATGACATGAATGGTGATTATCATGATAATGCTAATGATGCCAATAGCAATAACAATGATGGCAGTGCTGATGATGATAATGAAGACGATGAAAATGATTATGATCATGCCAATCACCTTATAGTCTTATGGATTCATGAACTTACTAGTTTCAAGACTACCTTCTGCATACGTATTACACACAATTTTCATGTGCCTCAATTTATGTACAAGAAAATAAAAAACTTTTGTAATACAATAGAAAATAATCACTCTCAAGTTGGGGAACACATGGCTTATTTCTTGTCTTTTCCTACTCCCTTGCACATTTTATGGTCCTCAACATCTCTTTCTAACAATTTTTCATTTTTCTCGATGCTACAGGCTATACATCTCTTGTTTGTAGAAAAGTGATTCTCCATTTGACTTTTTGATGTTTAACTAAAAAACCTTAGCTTATTTATGTTAGACATATATGGTTTGATAACTTACTCATACTATATGACTCCTTTTGATCTCATATAGTTGTTGGAAATATATCATATGATATAACACATCATTATAGCACCCTTTCCACATTCTATACATGATTAAGACAACACATCTCCTTTTTACCATGGGTCGTGGTTTTCATGAAAAAAATGTGCACACGGATTAGAGGTTGAATTTACACTATGATGTGTTGCTACATTTTGATTTTAGTTCTTAATATATTGTTGACACCTAATCCTCCTAGATTGGGCAAATATGGTGAAAATATGTAAATACAAAATAAGAAAATGAATAGACCTTTGGAATGTGAATCCCAAGGGTATTTCTCTTATGTGTATATATTAATGTTCTTCTTAATAGAAAATTTCAACATTATGGAGTTACCATATACCTAGCTTGACATGGTATCAGAGCGCACGTCTATAGGTCCCAAATTTAGCATCATTTTTCCTTCATAACTCATTTTCCATTATTCTAACTTGTCCCTCTGCCATTACTTGCCTTGGTAGAACCATTTGTGTTGTGGAAAATTGAAATTCATCCACATCGACCTTAAAAAATTATCTTTTTGTTGCTTGACTATAACGTTTCTACAATGATTTTGTGCACTATACACATTGGTCGAGGCCCTTCTTCAGTTGACACACATTGTGCATGTTGTAACAAGGTTGTACACAACATTTCATCACTCTGTTATAGCTTGAAATTCCATGATGGTACTGTAATTAAACCTCGATTTACTTGTGTTTAAAAATCCCTGCATTTAACTACAATTATTGGTTATTGTTGGCATTGGTGTTGAGTGTTGGCATTGGTGTTGAGTGTAATGCGAATGTTGCATATTTCATAAGGAAATATCTAACAAAGATTTGAAGACTCCCTCAATATCACAACTTCCTTTACCATGAATTATTGTACGGGCATCACCAATAATATATGCTACATTTCGTTGAATTATAATTAAGAATTGGTCCATTCATATATGTAGTAATGGTCATTCCATAGTTTCAAAAAATATTATAACGTTGAAAACATGTGTAATATGTATATATTTTCATATTTGTGAATGGAAGAAGACATTCTTTTATATTATAACACCATGAGTAGTAATGAATAAGGAGAAGCCTCATGGGAGTTTGACAATTGGAAAAGTCAACTATTCACTTTTTAATCTCACGTCCATTTAAATTTTCCTCTCTTATTTTGTCATAACCCCCCTTCTTACTCCCAGGCAAACCAATATTCCACATTTAGTATGTAGTTTATATTTCATACTTTTACATCATTGTCACATAAAAAATTACTTTTGTACAAGGGAAAATTTTAGGGGCTAAATTTCACCCTTGTGTTAATTTTCTATGTTTTTTTTTTCTCAAAAATGGATTCACTAATTTCCATTTTTGCTAAAAATATTACGTCCAAATTCTAAAGGATACAATTATTTTACCTTAAAAAGGCCAAAATTTTATAGAAACTATATAAAATATATTGAAATTTGAATATTTTTACAAAAAATTCAACAATATTTTACAGTTTACATATTTAAGGTAGTAAGATACATAAGGGTTTCTACACTTAAAAATAAATTTCATTCCTTAAAATTTTCCCTATTTAGTACTTCAACTTAGGAAAATTTTTGATCTTCGAGTCTAATATCTTCTCTAGTTCGACCTTGGCCTTGGGCTTCAACTAGGAACCTAAACATATGTGAAAATTTACATCATAAGTTTGTTTAGGTTTTTGAGAAAAGAGGATCTTGTTGTCTCCTTCCTGTAAGTGTGCTACATATTTCATGTTCTCTCCCTCTCACTCCCTTCCTCTCCATATCTCCCTCCACTTCTCCCTCTCTCTCCTCAATAGCCAAACTAGAATCCAAACCCTAAGAATTGGATACCCAGATATTTCTGGATTTCCATCCAACTACTAACCCCCCCCTGAACCTTCCATTGGAAACCAAAGAAATGAAACTCCATATTGGGAAAAATACTGAGAGGGGGGGGGGGGGGGGGGGTGGTGAATCAAATATTTTTAAAAACTCACAATAATAATTTTCTTTTCTAAAATAAATACGCGACTTCACTGAATCAAGCTCACGTATGTACGCGACAGTTGTAAAAGAAACTAGCATATTCTTAGTAAACTTGTGAAACAACTAATTCTTTATCTATTAAACTTAAACCAGAATGTAAGAGATTTATCGAGAATTTGATAAGTAGTACGCAGGTTTAGTAAGAACAGAATAAAATATCACACATAAGAAACACACATGAACACCAGGATTTAAGGTGGAAACCCAATGTCGGAGAAAACCACCATTGCTTTCGTCTCAGTATTCAGCCTTATTAATATCAAAAACTTCTTACATTCTTGTATTGGTGTAGACTCATGCTAGTATGCAGGCACCTGTTGGTGTCCGAGTGGGAATAAACTATTCCACCCTTTTCCACATTCATCTATCAATCTAGGTGCATACAATTTTCAAGGTAACACGCAAGGCATATGCAAGGGCAAGGTTACAATCTCACATTAACCAAGGATTTGCGACTAAAGAATCAAAGAATCATTGTAATAGTAATGAGAAATAAAATTGTAGAACTTAAAAGGAATTCACAACAATCAATAAAGACATGTAACAGCAATAAGAAATTAACACACCATAATAAAAACAACACATGTAAAGAAAATACACAGCACTTGATCAAAAGAGCAGGCCTAGCTCTCTGATCAGGGTTGTGTTAACTCACAACTAAGAAGAGAACAACAACTTGCTTGTATTTAATATATGAGAAACTGTTACAATATTTGTCTCTACGCGGCTAACCCCTCGCATAGGAATAAAACCCCTTTTATACAAATACATGGGAATGACATATTCCCCAAAATCTGGCAACTAATGCCCAAAAATATACAACTGTTAGAACATCAACTAATAGCCGAGAGAGCGAGAACAATAAAGATCCAAAATAGGCTTGGAAGTAGCTGCAAGTTGGTTATGTTGTTGCAGCGTTGCCGAATAGCTGCTATGAACACGGGACTGTTGCTACAAGCTGTGAAGGAGATACTTGTTCACCGAAATCTATGGAAATAACAAGGATTAGTAGTTCTCATAGGCAAAACCCCCATGACCTTACTTCATCTATTAAATATTCCAAGAGATGTTAGAAATAAGGGTTACCTCATAGATTTATCACAATAAATTCATACCATTTGGTGCAAAAAAGGATCAAAATCTAGGTGAAACTATAAGGAAAAGATAGGTAGATTTGGTGCCCAACATCTCCCCCCAACTATCCTTCTGCATGCCCTCATGCAAGTCGCCGCTTCCGTAGGTTTGGGTTAGAACGGCTGTAGTCAGCGTGGAGTTGGGCGAGATCATACTCATCTGCCATGTCTATTCCTAGGGGTTTGTATCATTCTGTGAGAAGAACATCCTTCCACCAATTGCCTGGTACATTATAAGCTAGGGTGTAATGCTCTCCTGGTAGCCAAATTATGGGGAACCTAAACCAAAGTCCTATCCACTGAACCCCATATGATTGGATGAATGCTACATATCTCGACACATGACTTAGTGCCCGTGCAAAATTTGGCACTCCAAAAGGTTCCCTATTACGGACAATTGTAGGTGACATTATCTACCTCTTCTGACAACTATCAAGGGCCTCATCTTGAAACGTGACTATTTGTTTGACACAAAGGTCAATACACCACTTTTGTGTCCTCACATCCATTCTCTATTTCCCTCAATCTCTAAAAGGTGGTGTGCTTATTATACATAGTCACGGACTATTCGTGCTCCCCTCTCATTGTAAGAGACTTCGTGTTTTTATTTGAATCAAACATATTAGAATCCTTCTGCCAGTTTATTTGGTTGATAGTATAGGAGGTGAGATCCCTTCAATGAATGTCCCCCACATATGGGACTAGGTTAAACTCTTTGTTATTACGCAGGAAGTATCCATGCACATAAAGCTCACACGTCAAATGTTGGGTTACCAAGTAATGAATTCTCAGTATACGGAGGAACTGTACAGAGTCCTTGATCTCATGACTGACCTCCTTCTTAATACTTTCCAAACAGAAGAAAAGAAATTTCTCATGCAGGAACAAGGCATAACTAGAAGCAGGAGCTCGACATGCCATTACCTGTTGTGCCAAGCTGAACATTTGTTCTTTGTTAGTTTTCAATTCTAGCACTTGCCCTTCCATTTGTTCAACTTTGAGCTGCTGCTTTGCATACCTCAATCATAATATGTCCACTCAATCTACATACTCAAAGATAGCCTTGGATTTCTATTCTTGGACCCTTTTCACCTCATTCAGATAACGAGCCGCGTAGGATTTCCAAGTTTGAATCTCAGTTGTTAAAGATAATTCATGGCTATCGAACAAGTGCTCGATAGGATCCATTTGAGTAGCAGCAGAGGTCATAGGCACATTATCTACCTATGTTGTTGCTTCGACCATCGTAGCCTTAGGCTTCTTAACCAACCGTTTATACTTTCTTACCTACTTATTAAGTCAACGCACTTGTCTTCTCAGCCTTCGAACCTTTGTTTTCAACCACATCATGTCTTTGAACTGTAGATGATATTTCTTTTTAAGGGGTGGCTTCCTCTACTTTCATAGTTCTATCCATTCTTGCTTAACAATCACTTCATCTGGCCCTACAGCTGGTTCAGCAGGTGGTGGATTACTCGGAAGAGTATCCACTGGTCCCTCTAGCAGGTTCTCCTTACTTGGTTCCTCTCTCTTGGGAGAAATTTCTTCTTCTTTGATAACCAACTCAACCGGCCCTGCATCTGGTTTAGCAGGTGGTGGATTACTTGGAAGAGTATCCACTGGCCCATCTATCGGGTTCTCCTTACTTAGTTTTCCTTCTTCGGGAGCAATTTCTTCCTCTTTAACAATTAACTCAACCGCCCCTCCAGTTGGTTCAATAGGTGGTGGATTACTTGAAGGAGTATCCACCGACACTTCTACCGGGCTCCCCTTACCTGGTTCCCCTATTTCAAAAGCATTAGCTTCTTCCTCCCTTCTGGGCTCCAGGGCATCTGTTGCCTGAACAACACCTTCTTCATCCATTCACTGTTACCGTTCTTCTGCAAGGTGTTCCTCCTCTCTCTGTTCTTTGGAATGGCCTTGCTGAGAATTTACAGCCAAAAAACTAACAACAGCCAAAACTTTTACCCAACCATCAAACTTTAAAATGGGAGGGACAAAAACCTCCTTTTCTAAGCATTGGGGAGAACGAGACACTCTTTCCCCTCTTTGTATGGTGGCACAAAGAGGATACTAGAAGATTTCCTCTCCTTGGTCTATACCGGCTCTGTCTGTGACCTCGATTTCCTTCCCTTCACTCGCGAAAATTCTCCTCTGGCTCGAGGCTCCCTCCTGTGTTAGCTCCTGTCCCATTGTTGACACTGGTTCTTGCGGGGTAGTGTCAACTACGAGACTCATTCTTTCCATTTTTTTTGGGACCAGATGGGCTAGTGGTGGTTCTTGTGTGGAACCACCACCCGTATCCGACACTTCCTGAGCAAATGGTATTGGCATTGTTTCCTCTTGCACTTCATTAATAAAAGTGCATTTTTGTATCACCGTGTTAATCCCATCCATCATTTCCATAATTCCTTCCTCCATCTTCTCCATAGTCGAGGCTAGTTCTTGTGTAACAGCCTCGGCTATGGTACTGACTGTCTCTTCTGTTTCGAGCCTTTCTTGCTCTGGTTCTTCCTCTTCCATTGGTTCCATAGTCGAGGCTAGTTCTTGTGTAATAGCCTCAGCTATAGCACCAACTGTTTCTTCCACTTCAAGCTCCCTTTCTTGCTTTGGTTCCTCTTCCTCCATTTCCATCTCTTCAAGCTCTTCTTGGTCTACATATTCATCCTCTACTAGTTCTTCCTCCATTCTCTCTAGCTCCTCTTCTCTAGTAGCTATAGCAGCTACTACCTCTTCTTCTATCGATTCCTAAAATATCGCCCAAAAATTTGAAAACGGATCAATTGATGCATAACTAGTAATCGAACCAGCCCGTGGTTGGTGATGACTACTACAACTTGTTGTGAACGTTGAGCAAATTGCACCATCAATTGGAGGCTTTTAAGAAAAAAGAAGGGTATGTTCAAATATAATACCTCTGACTGTCGAAATAGGCTTTTCAGCAAAAGGAAGGGCATATTCAAATATAAGACCTTTGACTATGGAAATCATAGACGAGCTAACACCCTGAAATGATAGTTGAATACAATGGTGAACCATCCTTCACAAATTATTTATTTCATCACAAAACCTGCTACATCACCCCATGGATTTGGAAATGAATTATGGTCATACCCCCAACCTTTTTGGACGACGCTCTCGCCAACTTGCAGAAATAATTATGGGAACTCCGGGAGGGAAGTTCTTCGTGGAAACCATCTTTGTCCTTGTTGAGGCAATCCACTAACTTCTACAATAAATTCCTCTGTGACAGGGATTTCTATCCCTTTGACCCGAGAGCAATTATCATTCAAATTAAGTGCAAATTCCATTATAATCCCCTCATCAAATCCCCACAACCTGTTAAAGTAGATGTCCCAGCCTACATTGACAAAAACCTGCGACACGTCTCTATTGTTACAGACCAAGGTAGTATCCTCTGGCTCGTGATGCACAACCAACCAACCCATTGTCGTAGATACAGTAATAGCTCTTAGACGCAATCATTTGTTGGGGAGATTATAACAACAACCAAATTAACAATGATGGTAACAACATGGTGGCATGCAGGGTAAAAACGGTGAAAGCAGCTAGTAATCTTTTTGAAAAATGCAAATAATTATGACGAATCATGGTAAGTGTGATGAAATGATTGCGGTAATTAATTCTTATGAATTGAAAAGACTAATTAGTTATTGGATGTACGTAATTCAAATTCTAGTGCATTGAAATAATTATTATGAAATCATGGAATTTATGGGTGTACCATTCACACAAGATTTAATAATTTTATGTGATATGTCATTATTGTGGTTTTAAATACGTCATCATTTACTTATGACGGGACCCCCCCCCCACACCTTAAATGTAGCCGTCCATGGCACGTATATGTCTCATCGATGGAATATTTTAATTGAATCTGTAAAAGTCAATGGAGACATACCTGGTGACCTACCTAGTAGCAGAGTAACGATAGAGTAACCGACGAAGTAATAGTAGTGGCAGAGTAATAGCACCGACGGAGTAACAGCAGCGGCAAAGTAATAGCAGCTGCGGAATAACAACACCGGCAGAGTAATAACAATGATGGAGTAACAACACCGACAGAGTAACAACAACGGTGGAGTAACAACATCAACTATTACTTGGTAAATTTTTGTAAGGTCCTCATCATCAATTTCGATTTGTATATATATATATATATATATATATATATATATATATAATATATATATATATATATTATTTTAAGAAGAAAATCTAGAGGAAGCATTCTCTGCACCAGCAACCATCAAACCAGATTTATCAGAGAGATGTTTGATGAAGGCATCGTTAGAAGTTGGATGGTGGTATAATTATAGATGGTGTCCATTCACTAAGAAGGAAGCACGAGTATCATCTATTGTAACCAATTTGACTGTTCCATTGTCAAATACAGTGTCCACTTGATAGGGTCCCATCCAGCGAGTGCAAAGCTTCCCTTTAAAATCTTTAAAACAGGAGTCATAGAGAATTGCACAATCTCCTTTATGAAACACCTTATTCTTGATAAATCTATCGTGCCATTTCATTCTCTGTTGTTGAATAACAATAGTTTTCTGGACAACCACTGAACATATTTCATATAACTCATTTAGTTGTTCCAACCGGTGTTTCTAGGCTTCTGATAAGTCTAATTCTACTTCCAAAGCTATTCTAAGCATGATGATCTCAAATTCTATTGGAAACAAAGGGGATTTCCAATAGACTAAATCAAATGGTGAAAACCCAGTTGTATTCCGCCATGTTTTCCTATATGCCTAGAGAGCTTCAGGAAGTTTCCAGTGACCAATCCCAATGATGGCTTGCTATAGTCTTTGTCAAGATATTTTCCAACACCTTGTTTGTACTTTATACCTGTCCATTCGCCTGGGGATGGTACGGAGTTGTCACCCTGTGTTTGACTCCATATTTCTGCATAAGCCTTGTTATCATGTGGGATGTGAACTGTGCCTCTCCATATGAAACAATCTTCCTTGGAGTACCATATCGAGCAAAATCTCTTCAAAAAGAAAATCTGAAACCACCTATTTCGTTGCTTTCGTAACAGCTCTAGCTTCCACCCACTTAGTCATGTGAACCTTTTTATGAGAAGGTGGGTTAAAAGTTCCAATGAAGTCAATTACCCACTTTGTTATCACAAAATCTGACCCTGATAGGCTATTGATCAAGTAGACTCTGAGTAACTCTTTCAAACCAATATTTTGGTTGAGGCTTAGCCTCCTCAACCTAAGAGGGCTCTCTCAATAGGTTTAAGATTTTTGATTAATGATTAGATGGCTAACACTAGGAACAAAAATGTTCAAATGTATAACTGGTTGATTGGTTGAATCAAATATTAGCAAACATATATTGGGCTATGGAGTCAAGATATTCTTCAACAAAACAACATGATCAACAAAACATGGAAGTCAAGGCACTTGGAGTTTAGGTTTATAAGCAAAACAGTAACACAATGAATCAACACAGTTTACAAGCATGTGAAGTAAGTTAGAGTATTTTCCAATGAATTCTAAGTACCACAAGCTCATACCACTGCAAATAAGTAATTGAAAAAGGCCATAAGAACATCAAACACATAAACCCCTTGTGAATCATGAGTAGTCAAACTGATTTCTGTATTAAGTTTGAAAAACCACAATTTCTTACAATAACACAACTTTATTTTTCTAATGAAATTACCAACCCCGAGGAATTCAATTCTCATGCTTTATATAGAATTTTTACAACCTTGGATTCTATGATCCATCTTTAGGAGAATTCGAATTCCTAACATTGACACCTATCCATTCATAAAACAAACTACTTAATTACAACTTGACAGCTAATTGTCTTTAAGAGTCCTAATACAAATAGGAGTGGAACTCCTAAAACATGCTTTCAACAACCTTATCTATGACTTAAATACATTCTTTAATCAGCTTCTAATCCATGTCTTTGAGCTTTATGATGTCTCTAGTATTGTTGCAAACCCTGCTGAGTCATGACCTAACTGTCCTGAAAACAAGGGGACAGAGTTCCTCCTTTTAAGCCCTTAATCCTTTATGCTTATCTTCGAGCAGTTTTATATGTGACATGTGTTAGTAATCCATTTAAACTTCATTCTTCCACCTGTACAAAAAGAGAACCTTGAACAAATGGCAAAGAGGATGAAACATGATTGTGCTACGAAAATAGTCTGTTTTCGTAGCACAACTTTTATACCACTTATGGAATACTTCTTTGAACCATTCTTTCTGCATCACTGCCATTTGAAACTTCATCTATGATCCTCATATGTCTACCAAAAACATAAAAACTTGGAATTTATCAGACCTTACCTTCGAAATACATCTATAAAGTGCTAAAGGTCACCTTCAACAATTTTGTAGTGCGCTACGAAATTGTTGTGTATGCTCTTTTTTCAACATAGTTTTCAAAAATCTGCAATTTGGGAATTTCCAAAATTTCATAAATACTGGTATGATCACCAAAAATAAAAAAATATTAACCTTATAAGATGTTCTTCTTCAAAGATAACCTTCTTTTTAATACCAAAAATATTTTAAGATATATCCTTTACTGTCCTTTTTCATCACCCTGTTTCATTATTGTTGTAGCCTTTTTCTCAGATTTTGTTAACTGTATTTCTAGGCCTTCAATCTGTCTCTTCAATCTCCTGTTAGTAGCTCTCAACTAAGCATTCATCCTCCTTACAAATCTGGTTTCTTTGATTGTAGGAACAGTCCAAGTAAAGTATTGAGTTTCACTGCTGACTATTTCTGGTTTGGAAACTTTTTCAACTTCCCAGAGAGCCTTTATCCTTTTGAAATCTATCTTCTCAGCATCGTGCCTTCTTGCTTTCATCCTTAGTCTAGCAATTTCATTATTAGCTGCTCTTAACTTTTCTTCCATTTCTTCATAACTAATTTTTTCTGTTTGAGTGGAAAAAACTCTGTTTTTGTCACCTTTAGGTATTGGTGATGAAAGGCCTATCAACTCTTCCTGAATAGCAGAAGCTTCTTCTGTTTTTCCTAACTCAATATTGGACTCTTGTATCCTTTTAGATTGCCTAGTTAAGGACTTTCTGGGCTTGAACACAAATGTTGTAACATCATCCTCAAATTCAAGTTTCTTAGAGGATTTCATCTTCTTCGACTTTCCTTTATCAAATTCTATGACATCTGCCTGTACCAAAGGGGATTTTGCAATATCAATGGCTTTTAAAATATCATTTAAATTACCCTCAAGCTTGTAATTTCTCCCGAGATCACTGATTTACCCTTCTCCTTTGCAATTTAACTTCTAGTCAATCTCCTTTGAACTGGTTTGTTAACTTACTGTTCTTGTGTCATTTCTTTAACTTTATCTATCTTTTCCTTTGTGGATTTAGGAGTCTCAAGAATAACCACTGATGTTTTTCTCACTTGCTCTTTTACCTGCTTTCTAGGTTTCAGCCTAACAAATCTCTTTGACCTAGACATTACAAACTTGCTAGTTTCTACTGATGGAGTTTCTTTAACCTTAGGGCTAACGCTTGTATATTGATTGTCCTCTCCAAAACCACATAAAACCACAAATGAAGACCATTCTATGTTGATCCTTTTAAGTTCATGTAAAACTACCAGTTAAATTAGACCATGATGAAAAAGGGAAGTTTCATGTCCTTGAGATTTCATTTGCACTTTATCTCCCATCTTAGCTATACTTTGATATAGGAAGTAAGGCAAATCTAAAGAAATCATACCAGTAAAATGTAGAAAGAGTTTAAAATGATATGAATAAACCTTATGATATCTGCCCTCATAGGTAAAATAGCATTGGATGTTGAAGAGCAATTTGGCATAGCTGTCTTCGATGTAGTTCCTTGGAATTGCCTTGGTTAAGTTTGTTTCTGCAAACTCTGGCTTTAGGAACACTTTACATGGTTCCATGTCAAATCTAAAGTTTTTGAACCATACATTCTACCCCCTAGGAATCTCTGTCACCAAAGCTATGATCTATGGAGAAATTTGCAAGTTTAGGATTCCAACCTTTGTGTTTGTGCTAGTGAAATGTAGTGCAAACTCCTTTGTCACCTGAGTATGTCCTCCCTGCTATTTTGTACAAAAATTCCAACATCCTACTTTCTTGAAGGCTTCTACAACTGATTTATCTCTAACTAAGACCTTGGGGCTTTCAGGATCTGTTCTTAAACAATGACCAGACTTGTGACTTTTCGTTTCTTCTGTCATCTTTGCCTCTGAATTCCTGTAACAAACCAACCTCACTTGAAATTTTGTTTATCAGCCTCACTTGCTTATGGTGGTTAGCCTCACTTGAATTATGGATGAGAGAAACATTTGTAAGAAATTATCATAAGCTTACCATTCGAAAACAATTTGTTTGAGGGGTTTACATGCAAACTGCGGCAAGAAACCAGTCAGACCTTCTGAATTTGAAATTAACTATCATCAAGACCCCTAAATTTGAAATGATGAGTTTTGGATGGTAGCATGCTTAAGAACTAACTCCTAGCTGACACCTAATAATGAAAATTTAATAGAATCTTAACAGATTGATGTTTTGACAAGACTGTCTACGAATCCGCGCTATGAAGGGAAAATTGCTAAGAAAAGAGCAGCATTTTCGTAGCGCAAAACAAACATTTTACACTGTTTGCGCTAGAAAACGTGGTTTCGGGGCTAATTCCAAAAAAAATTCAAAATGGTTTAAGATATGAGCTTCTAAACAAAATGTGAGACTTATGAGACATGGAATAAGGTTTTTAAGCTTTATTTGGATATGAAAATGAGACCTTTGAGACTCTTAACCTATCACCTACCCATTAAAACATATGATGACTTGACACTTATCTAAGACCATGATTAGGAACAATGTAAACTCTTATGTTGGTAATAACACACTTCTCAAAAGGTTCAAGGACTACATGGGGCTGCAATGGCATCTCATTCAATTTTCCAGGCTACCCCATGTGTTGACAATTGTCACATCTTCAAACATAATTTTGAGCATCCCAAAAGATAGAAGGCCAATAATATCCCATTTGCAACACCTTGTGGCCTGTTATTTTATTTGCAAAATGTCCTCCACAAGGGCCATCATGGGCAATCGTCAATATCTCATAAATGTCATCTTCAGATAAACAGCGCCGAATTTGTTGATCAACCCTTGTGTGAAAAAAGTATCCTGCCATCCATGAATATTGCGTACTATGATGAATAATTTTCTATTGTTCCCTGTATGACAATTGATGAGGTACTTTCCTTGTAGCAAGATAGTTAGCAATATCTGCATACCACGAAGTGTTAGTAGAAATTGCGAAAAGGTGCTCATCTGGAAAACTATCTTCTATGGGTGTACTTTCAGCATTATTATCTAGTCTAGATAGAAAATCAACAACCACATTATCCTTTCCTAGTTTATCTACTATGGTGATGTCAAATTCTTGAAGTAACAATAACCATCTTGTGATACGACCAGGAGTAATGGTTTATTCATCAGATACCCGATTGCTGTGTGATTAGTGTGTACAAAGGTGGGATACCTGATAATATAATGACGGAAATTGTTGATGGCGTAGATGACAACAAGGAATTCTTTTTTAGTCACTGTGTAGTTTAACTTGACAGGTGCCAAGTTCTTACTAACATAGTAAACTGCATATGTCACATTGTCTACTTGTTGTCCCAAAACTGCCCCAACTATTGTCTGAAAGGCATCATCATGAATATGAAATGGTAATGTCCAATATGGCCCTCGAAGGATTAAAGCTCTATAGGCAAGTTCCTTAATCTTCACAAAGGCTGCACCATAGTCATCTTTCCACACAAAATTTGAATCTTTTGTCAGCAATTGAAAAAGTGGACGTGCTATCTTTGCAAAATTTTCTATAAAGCGCCTGTAATAACCAGTGCAACTGATAAATCTATGTACCTGTGTGGGTACTTACCATGGTATTTCCCTGTTCTATTAAGCCCAGTAACGAATGTTTTGACTCCGTATAAGAAAACCATTGGCTTGAGTATGGTTTTGACCTGTGGTATTGGATAAAGGGTAAGATATATAAGGTGATGAATATCAAAGTGGTAGAGTGTGCAAGTGATGTAAATCTTATGAATAGTTAGATCTAAAGAAAATATGCATGTAGCGGGATATTGGTGTTTTTCTTGATCTAAACTAAGTATGCACCCGAGAGTTTGATCATGGATCAGATCCAATAGATCTAAGATGGAAATCATGATTATGAGATGATTTGATTTGTATTGATAACGTATTAACGTGTGATTTTATTTGTATGTCGAGATATGGGTATGTCTGAAGTTCTGTGTTGCAACGAATATTTGATTCTAAAATTACAGCTATGTATGCGAGTTTTATAGCCTGCACGGCGCGTACACACACTAGTGTGATTTTGGTAAGTCACGTACACACGGGTTAGTTTCCTGAAAAAGTGGGTACACATGTGGATATGCTTTTAGGAAAGCATGTACAAAAAGTAGGGTTTGATATAAAGGATGTTTGATCAGTTTAATCAGTCTTGATGTGTTTTTGTTGTCTGTTAATGAAGTATTCTCGATGATCTGGGTTTAAATAGTGATGCTTTGATTATGGATTGATTGATTGGAGAATGTTGAAGTTACTTGTTGATTGTGATTGAAGATTCATGAAGGTTTTGTCGTTCTTTCAAAATTTTGCAATAAATTTGTGTATGATTCAATGTTTTTTTCAGAGTGACAGTGATCCATTTTTCAAGTTTTAGTGTTTGGAGATCTTTACGTGGGTATGCTTCATAAAAAGTGCATAGAAACACAGGTTTTCTAATGAAAAGTAGCATACATATTTTCAAAGATTGTTAATCAGGGTTTGCAGTAACAAAATCTGGTTTCTGTGACATGCAGTATGTTGCTTGGTACTCTAGTTACATTGAATTGACTGTTATGGTTGGGTGGTTGAGTTTTTGGTTGATTCAATGATTAGTTGCTTCAGTTGAGTCAGAGATTGACGATTGAGTTACAGTGATAAATTTCAGTTTGATGATTGGTTTTGAGATTTTAAATGTTGGTAGTGGGTCCAGTTTGAAAATTTGATGAAACATGCCCTACAATTTATGATGTTGTGTAGTAGGTGGATCCAGTATGAAAAATTATGAAACGTGGTCCCCGAAGATGAGGGAGTTGGAGCTTCCTTGCAGTGGTGGTTGGTAAATCATATCAGGGGGTTGGAGGTCACTTCTAGTAGGAGCTGGAAAAAGAGCGAAGGTTGTAGCCTTCTACAAGTGGGTGCCTACATACTGGCATGAGTTTATGCGAGTATAAGATTCAAGGGGTTGGAGCTCCCTTCCAGTAGGAGCTGAAGAACGAGTGAAGGTTGTAGCCTTCTGCAGGTGGGTGCCTACATACTAGTATGAGTCTGTACCAGTACAAGACTATAAAAGCTTTTCTTTATATTAAAAAGAAGAGAGAGACGACAACAACAGGTGGTTTTTTCCTGCATTGGGTTTCCACCTTAAATCTTGGTGTTCATGTGTGTTTCTTATGTGTGATGGTTTATTTGTTCTTATTGCACATGGTTACTATCTATGTAATGTTTAATAAAGTATTGATTCACTGGCTCAAGATAAACAAATGATGAATTAATTGAAACATAATTTTTCTAGATATACAGAAGTTTTATTAGGAACAATCGCATACACACACAGGTTCCCTTCAATAAATTTGCATACAAAAATAAAGAAATGAAATTGAAAATTTTATGATTTGAAAATATTGATTCACCCCCCTGCCCCCCCTCTCAGTATTTTTCCCAACAATTGGAATCAGAGTAGATCTTTTGGCAGAAGCTTGATCGCTTGGAGGACATTCGTCAAGTTGAGTAGTCACGAAGGAGTATTTTCTATTAAACCTCCTTTTTTAAAGGAACTAACTTTTTCTTCTGGAAAGTTAGGATGAGAGCATACTTGCAGGCACTAGGAGCTAATTTGTGGGAAATCGTTGAAAGTGGATATCAATATCCAACATTTATTCCTTCAGTTACTATACAAAAGAAACAATATGAAACCAATGCAAAGGTTATAAATGCCATCTTGGGAAGTTTGGCTGAGACCGAGTTTGTGAAGGTAATTCAGGTGAACAAAACAAAGGGAATGTGGGATAAGATTTTCCAAAGTTATCAAGGCGACACCAAGGTAAAAATCTGCTAAACATCAAACATTTAGAATTCAGTATGAGACATTGAAAATGCATGATGATGAAAGAATTGCAACATTTTTTCTTAGAGTAAATGAAGTTGTGAATTGCATGAGAAATAGTGGTGAAGAAATAAAAGATGCCTCTATTATTGAAAATATTTGGAGATCTCTAACTCCGAAGTTTGAATCCAAAGTATATGCTATTGAAGAAATGTAGTATCTGAAAATTCTTACACTTGATCAACTCCATGGAATATTGACAACATTTGAGATGAAGAAAGGTGTTCCTTCAAATATGAGAGAAGCGACCTTCAAAGCTACTGCAAAAGGAAAAAAAAGGAAGAATCAAGTTACATATCAGAAGAAAAAGAGTCAAACTTCGTAAAGAAACTCCAAGTGGGTACAGGAAGATTCAGATGTAAGTTTCCATTAAAATTTTTTTCTTGTGGTAGAGTTGGTCATTATGTTGCTAAGTGTCCCCATAAGGAAAATTAGGAGAAATGAAAAGAAGCTACCAAAATAAATAGGGAGAGGTTTGAAAACAAGAGAACCTTTTATACACATGCAGATAATGATGGTATTTCAAATGCTGAAGGTGAGTCTGATCAAGATTGTCACTTACTTATGGAATTTGAAGATAAAAGTAATAATGAGTTGATGGCCTAGAAGAAAGCAGTACTTTTATTGAAAACTTTGACAAGAATATATCAGATGCAGTAACAGTTACAAATGTCAACAAATATTCAAGTTTGGGAGCAACTCAATTTCCTAGTGATCAAGAATGACGAAGACAAAGCATCATCAGGTATGTGGTTTTATTCAAACTGTGATCCATTTTCTTTTCTATGAAACAATGATAGTGATGACGATAGTGAAACCATGACATAGGGGAGATGGTGTGCGGCGTCACCACGAAGGCCCTCCAATAGTTCGTGGAGGAAAACCAGATGGTGTTGGGGCCCTCCGAGCATAGATACAGAGTTGTAGGTGCGCACTCCATAGGCTGGTACTTTGTCAACCAGTCTCGCAATATGTATGGTTGCGTCTGAGGAAATGTTGCGCGTTCGCATGACCAACACTATAGTGCTGCTAGAAGGAGAACTAGTTATAGAAAATGAGGCCGACGAGCGTATGGTCAGTGTGCTGAAGGGAGTTGGAATAAATATGGCTGCACTCCCTTGGGAGACGCTCTATGTTTTGTAAGATGGAGTTACTGCAGAACTACGAGCTAGGGAGGGTCATGCGCTCTAGGTCATGAGCAAGCAGTGCATCAACATCGAAAAGTTGAGCATGTAGCATGATAAAGTAGTGGTGCAAAATCGGCAGATTTGCAAGTGGTCAACGAAGCCTACTAGATGGTCCTGGAGCTGGCCATCCAAGTAGAGGGACTAGTAGAGGCGCGCATCCACAAACTAGCAGCAAGGGTGTGCAAGGTGAAGGAAGAGATGGCCAAGGTTCAGCTAGAGCTGAACCTTCAAATAGCCGAGCTACAATTGAAGGCGTAACCTTCAATGCCACTAGAGGTTAAGGAATAGCGCACCAACGCGATTACAGTGGCCATATCAGAGGTCAACAACGTAGTGAAATACTGCACCAAGCTATTTGAAGAGTCATTTGAGGTTCTCACCACTCTGCAGGAGGACCCAAACATACAATGCTTAGAAATAGAGGCGTGTGAGCTGCAACATAAATATGATGAGATAAAAGGGACCGAACAAACAATTACCCTTACACAAAGGCTCACGCGGATACAACTGGAAAAATTGCTCAAGGAGCAGGTGGATGATGCTCGACAGAAGGAATCTTTTTTGAAGGCATGCATACAACCATGGATTGATGATGCGTTCATCATTACAACCTCTATTGAAGCAAAGCTCACGCAAATGCAGGCCACACAGGAACAGGTTTAGGGACGTTGTTCAACTACAACGGTTTGTGAACAACACATCCAGGAAGTACAGTAGGAAGCTACTCAGTGCGTTGTCGACCTTACAGTAGTCCACGCAAAGTTGGGAGGTCTATGTGCAAAGATCTCCGCACCGACAAAGTGATTCAAGGGCGAGTCATGATGTTTGTGATCCCCCAAGGAAAGTTTTGGGGCTTAGAGCCTAGATTTTGGTCATAAATTATATCTTTGATGTAAAGACTCTGCATTTTGTGGGCGTAGAGCGCGTAGCTCGTAAATGAATCATAGGGTTGTCTGCCCTTAATTTTGTAATGTAATGCCAGCTATAGAGATCTACCCATGGTCCGCGGACCATGGGATTGTATAAGTAGACCGAGGCTCTAAGTTGTAAAAGAAGCAATCAATTGAATTATCATGGAATAGAAGCATAGCGGAAGATCTAAGGGTAAAGTCGAGTCTTTGGGTCACAGAGTAGAAGAACGCTTCGCATATGAGTGCGCAGAGGCTAGTAGTCCGCAGCTAGAGTGCGAATCCCTACACCCGTGAGCGAAGGGTGAGTCGAGTCTGTAAACATTGAAGCATTAATAAAGAGGAGTTTCATATCAATTCTATGTATTTATTTCCTATTTTATGCATTGAGTATATTGGGTATGAATTGCATTCCTACTATTTATATGATGCGCGAACATATATGATTGTGTTGATTAAGTGAATGTGATATAAAGTATCTGTTTACGCAAAGTTAACTAACATATGTAAGAAGATAAGTAAGATACATAGTGTAATTTGGGGAAATAACACAAATCATTGCCATAGCAGCACGAAAGCATCTCAGCCCCTGGTTAGGGTTGGGCGCAGACGATTATAACAGATTACGAAGGTCTCATAGGTCAGAATAGTGCAAAAAGTAAAATGCACAAAGGTAGGCACAGTTAGACTAAATCGATCCCTCGGACATCTCAAGGGTGTAGAAATTTCATTTCAGCATTCCCCTATACTGCTTCGGGTGAGACTTCAGTCCCCGCTCTGCGAGCTGATGCCGAAAGGGCCAGTAGTGTAGGGAATTGTTTGGCTAAATAACTCTGAACCTAGGTCAGGCGCCATCAATCCAACAACAAGAAATGGTGTTAAAATGATGCTAAATTGGATGCAACAAATGATTCAAAATTATATGAAAAATATGGTGCAAAATAGGATGCAAAAAAGAGAGACAAATCAAATGCAAAAAATTGGGCAAAAATGGATGCAAAATTTTGTATGGTGCAAAATTGGATTCAAAATATGGTGCAAAAATGGCACAAAAATAGATGTAAAAATAGGTACAAAAGTAGAAGAAAAAAATGGCATATTAAGACTATATGCAAAAACTCGCACAAACTCAATGCAAAAAAGGCACTAAATCACATGTCAAATAAGTTGTAAAACTTGATGCAAATTACGACACAAAAATAGAAGCAAATAATGGCACAAACCAAGAAGCAAAAAGTGATGCAAAAAATAGCACAAAACTAGAAGCAAAACTTGCTGTAAAACCAAATGCAAATCTTGGTGCAAAATATGATGCAAAAAAAGGATGCAAAATTTGGTGTAAAAAAAGATGCAAAATTTGGTGCAAGGATGCTTGAAAATTTGTACAATATAGCCAAATTTAGCACTAGACTCCTCATCCCAATTGAGAAAAAATGCACTAAAATCTGGTGCTAAATCTAGTGCAAATTGTTTGTTTTGTTTTAGTCGTTCCCTCCTTTATATAGGTTTCTAAGGTGGAGGTGGCTCCTCAAAATAGGCCAACTTCGTAGCTTCTAGGTGTTAGAGTCGGTCTAGTAGCCCTCCATCAGCGATCAAAGCTCTTTGCATTTGCATAGGTAGGTGTCTCATCAGTGTCATTTTTTGCATCCCATTAGGCATGCCATAACCTTGATGGAGGAGGAGCTGGTGTCTTTTTCCCCCTCTTGGCATTGCTGGACCAAAGTTATTTCAGTCATTAAAATTTTTCAAGATTGTCTTGTCTTGTCTTGAGGTCAAATTCCTAGGTCTAGGGTTTTGGTCAAGTTTGTCTTCAAGGTCATGTCTCTGAAGGTCAATAAATGTTCAACAAGCCAGAGGGATGATTTTAAAGGTGTTTCTTCGCAAATTTCTATCTTATACAGTTAATTTTCACCTTGGATTTAAAAACTTTGTTTTTAAAGCCAAGGCCATTTTTCAAATTTTTGTAAAAAGTGATGAAATTTCAAAAAACTTCCAAGGACAGCATGTAACCCTGGCTCCTTGCCAAGATCCCTCAGACGATATCCCTACAAAAAGAATCGAGCAAAAGCATTAAATGAGTCAATTTCAGGACAAAGGAAACCTAAAAAGTCAAGTTTTTAAAGTGTCAAAGGAAAAACATTATAAAGTGGGTTTGGGCATGAAATTATTTCAAATCAAAGTTATAAAAGCCCAATCTCCCTCCATCTACCCTTATTGTGCATCCAAGTCACTTGCAAGAGAGATTGGGCGAGTGATTGAGTGAAAGTTTGAGTGAATTTGGGAGCTGGACAGGCGCGTGACCCGTCAGGCCAAGCGCGTGACCCGTCAAGCGCCTTCCACAGTGCATTTTTTTTCAACGGGCGTGACCCGTCAGAGGCACGCGACCCGTTGGGTGAGGCGCGTGACCCGTCAGTGCCCTCCTTTTGAAATCGACTGCAAATTCACCCAAGGAGCTATCAAATCGCCGATTTGCCTGAGGGTTTTATGCTGTTTGAAAGGTATTCCCCTTGTAATCATTTTTCCCATTCCCTTTTCTTTTCCTTGATATTCCATGTAAATTTCCCTTGCTAAATTGTAAAGAAAACCTAAACCCTACCCCTCTTCCCTAAAAAA
>APFE030406679.1:168345-227616 GCA_000404065.3 Pinus taeda | reverse complement strand
TGGAAAATGAGAGAGAGTTGTAGCTCTCTGCAGGTTGCAGCCTGCGTACTGGTAAAGGACTGCACCAGTACAAGACCATTGTAAAAGGAGTTTCTAATTTGAAAGAAAATAGAGACATATTGCAGTAGGTGGTTTTCACCCACATTGGGTTTCCACCTTATATTTGGTGTTCTTTGATGTGACTGTCTGTTTTTCTTGTTCATGCTCATTGTTTTATGGTACTGATATGCAAAATAATTCAAAGTATAAATAAGGAAGAATTGTTAAAAGGACTAGATAATACTGATTCACCCCCCCTCTCAGTATTATTTTCAACAAAGACTCCTTCATATGAAGACAGGTTGTCATTGATGTAGTAGTGAATTTGTAGATTGAGAGAAAAAAGTGAAGAAGATTTTGAGAGCAGTGTAATACAATCAAAACATTTCTTAACAAAGAAAAACTATAGGGTCGGAGCCCTTGGGGTTGGTGCCTCAGAATTAGAAGGATTGGTGTCCTTGGAGTTGGTGCTCCTAAACACAAGGTTGGTGCCTTGAGAAGATAGGGTTGGAGCCCTAGAGGTTGGAGCCTCACAAACGACCAAGTTGGTGCTTGGCAGCAGATTGGAGCCTTATATATATTGTACCTGATTTATTGTAAAGATTATATTAATAAAAGAATTTATTCCTATTGCTCATTTTGTGTTCTAAATATAAATAATTTAACTGGTAAAAATAACAATTGAAAAGAAATACTAATTCACCCCCCCTTTCAGTATTTCCAACATGGATGGTGGAGAGAGATGGTTATATGAGTGGAGAGTATGGATATGAGGTGTATGGATGGAAGGATGGATGAGAGATTGTAGGTTTTCTCTTGTAGCCATGAAATATGCCACTGTGTGCAATCTTGCAAAAGAAGAGAAAGGTTATCAGGCATCGTGTAAGCTTCTTCCTTGTGTTCCTCTTCTTGTTTTTGCTCTTTTTGCTTCTTCATTTTTTAGACAAACTAGTTTCCTCTATGGAGGTTTTCAAACTACATGTCAGCCCTAGTTTCCTCATAGGATGTTTTCACCTAAGTATCTTTTTTTTTCTCTAGGGATGCCTCAGAGAGGTTTTCAACCCTATAGTTGGCCTGGGATGCCTCATAGAGGTTTTCATCCAAACCTTTTTCTTATTTTTTTTTCAAATTTCTAGGAAGGTTATGGACTGGAAGCTATGAAACTCCCAATCACATTTAATTCTATGTTGATTAAACTGATAAATTATTCCTTGGATAGAGGTCTTCTACATCGCTTCAACCTATAACCATTTACAAGTAAGGGAATGTCTTCCTCATCAATGTTTCTGATCTAGACAAATCCATTTTCATGACACTTTTCTACTAGGTATGGACCCAACCATCTTGTCATTAGTTTCCTTTTGAAATCTTTGAACCTAGAATCATATAACAGGGCCCAATCTCCTTCTTAAAAATTATTTTCCCTAATATTCTTGTCATGCTAGACCTTTATTTGCACTTGTATGACTTCAGTGTGTAGGAGAGATTGCATCCTAAACTCATCTAAGCCATTAAGTTGGAGTAACCCTTCTTGTTGTGTTGTAGTGAAGTATAAGTCCAACTGAGTTGTAATACTCAAAGTGTTATGTTCAAACTCAATAGAAAGAAAAGCCTTCTTCCCATAAACCAAGTCATATGGAGTGAACCCAGTGGTGGTTTTCCAAGTGGTGTTGTAGGCCCAAGTGGCCTCTACTAGTCTTTCTGCCCAATTTTTCTTGTTGCTTCTAATAACCTTTGTGAGGATGCTCTCCAATGCTATGTTTGTGACCTCTAATTTATCATTTTCTTGAGGGTGATAGGCAGTGGATGTCTTTTTCTTGATATGGTGTTGTCTCATGAAATCTTTAATAAGATTTTATGTGAATTGTGCTCCTTGATCGATGACTACCTCCCTTGGATACCCAAACTTGTAGAAGATGTTTTCTCTTAAAAACTTAGCCACTTTATGCTCAGTTTATTTTTTGGCTTCCTTTGTCTTAACCCACTTTGTGAAGTAATCAATGCACATAATGATGTAGCTCTTTTGTCCTAATGGTAGATCAATTGGCCCAATGAAATCCATGCCCCACTTGTCAAATAGCTCTAAGGCCACTTGAGGTTGTAGGGGAATTTCATCCCTAGGTGTGGGTTTTCCCATCCTTTGGTATTGATCAAACCTAGTGGTGTATCTCCTTGCATCTTTATGTAAAGTGGGTCAATAGTAACCAGACTATAAGACTTTAAAGGCTATCCTTTTGGCAGCAAAATGACCCCCACAAGGTCCATCATGCCATGCTAAGAGGATTTAAAATACATATTCTTCTCTTACACATCTCAAGATCTGATTTAGTCTCAATCTGAAAATGTTTCCCCCAATCCAGGTGAAAGGAGAGCTTTTCTTTACAATCTTGCTTTTCTCTCTCGATGACAGATTAGGAGGGAAACTCCCAGTAACCAATTAGTTGTATATGTCATCAAACCAAGGAGAAAGCATCGAGATGGAAAAGAGGTATTCATCTAGAAGTTGATCATCCACCATCTCCTCGTTACCTATAGACAAGGTTAGCCTGGACAAAAAAAATTGCAACCACATTTTCTTTCCCTGGTTTGTCAATAATAGCTAAATAAAACTATTGTAACAATAGCAACCACCTATTTATCTTTGCATTGACATCAGGCTTATTCATCAAATATTTAATGCATGCATCATCAGTAAGAACAAAATTTTGATACCCAGTGATATAGTCTCTGAATTTGTTTAAAAAATGTACTACAAACAAGAGTTCTTTTTCAGTGATAGTGTAATTCAACTCATCTTTAGACAAATTCTTATTAATGAAATAGATAGCATAAGGCAATTTATCTTCTACTTGTCCTACGACTCCCCCCACAGCTTTATCGGATGCATCAGTAGGGATATGGAAATGCAATGCCCTGTTGGGACCCATAAGGATGGGTGCAATGGTCAAATTTTCTTTGAACACTTATAGGGCCTCTTAAGAGTTGCTTGTCCAACGAAAATCTGAATCCTTGGCCAATAATCCAAACAAAGGTGAAGCCAATTTACTAAAGTCTTTGATGAATCTCCTATTCCTTCCTTGGATATGGAATGGCCAGGGATAGTCCCTTCATTCATCAAGAATTCACATTTCTTAAGGATCAATGAGATATTCATTTCAATACATTTCTTCAATATCTTGCACAGATTGGAGAGAGCTTCATGGAAGTCACATCCATAAGGAGTGAAATCATCCATGTATATTTCAATAGAGTCATGAACAAGTTCAACAAAAATACTCAAAATTTCCCTCTGGAAAGTAGCAGGGGCATTTCACAAACTAAATTGAATAACTCTATAATAAAAGGTACCCCAAGGACATGTAAATGTGGTATTATCTTGGTCTCTAGGGTTGATATGGATTTTGTTGTATCCACTAAATCCTTCCAGGAAGGAGAATAATTTCCTCCCTGCAAGGCCATCTACCACTTGGTCAATGAAGAGGAAAGGAAAATGGTCCTTCTTTATAGCCTTGTTAATTTCCCGGTAATCAACACAGATTCTCCACTTCCCATTCTTCTTGGGAACTAAAACAAGAGATAACACCCACTCACTATCTAAAATGGGTTATATGAACCCTGCGTCCAATAGCTTTTCTAGTTCTTCTTTCACAATGTCCTTAAGAGTTGGTTACATCCTTCTTTGGGGTTGGTGCATAGTTTTTCATACCTCCTTGATGTAAATACGATGAGTACAAATTGAGGGATGCATACCTTTCATTTCCTTATAATCCCAAGCAAAATCGTCTAGGTGTTGCCTCAACACATTGCACAATTGTTCTTCATGTTTGAATGAGATAGAAGGGTTGATCTTTAAGGTTCTGGATGGGCCAAAAACTACAATATTGACATGTTCTAGACTTGATTTAACAGGGCATAAGTCAATCCAAGGACTACTCCCATAGTCTTCATCAACTTATAAATTGGTATGGGAGTGGGAGGATGTGTTAGGTCCCTATAATACTAGTATATTCCCTCATTTTTATTTTTAGTATAGCCCCCTTATTGTTATAGTTTTTCCCATGTATTCCCCATATTACTATTGTGCCCCATAGACGCCCACTATTGTTATTGTTGTTCCCTTACATTATTAATGTTATGACATCTCTAATTATATTGTGACCCCTTAGACTCCTATATATAGAAAGGAGGTTTTTTCATTTGAATCGTCAAAGAATTGTTCATTTATTTAATGTAAATAATTTCCCCCCTCAAAGAGGATAATTTTGAAGTATTTTATTTATCTATTTGTTAGTTAGTTGCATAACATTTGGTATCAGAGCTTTGGATTCTCGGGTTTTGTTTCTTTTCACTATAAATTTTTTTATATGAAGTTTCAAAAGCTAAAACTAAAACCACATCTAGAATAAATATTGGTGAACTTTGTTTCTGAATTTCAAACCTTTTCACGCTATATGTTCGGAGATATGATCCGAGGAAGCTAGGGTTTTTGCAGGCTCCAGAATGTCGTCTCAAATAGATGACCTAGGGAAAATCATCATAACTTTCATTTCAGGCATGAGAATTGAATTCTATAAAAAGTGGTTGAAAGAACACGGCCTATAGTGTTTTGTGTAGAAATTTCAGGGTCGAAGGTTGAAACAGTTACATATGGCATCATGTACAACTTCCCTCTACTTAACTAGTCCATAATCAGGTCCTTGTGGGAGATTTGACATAAATCTTCCTTCGAGAATCCAATATTTATCTGACTTCTAGGGTTAGAAAATGGGCTTAGAGGGCTACCATAGGATGAAATTTTAGGCCTTGGAGATCCTAAATTATAGAGATATAAGATATTTAATATCGAGTTCCTACAAAGAAAGAAAAAGGTGTGTATTTTTTAAATTTTTCATAAGTTTTGTTTGAAAAATTAGTTGGAAGTGATTCAAAGGGAATAGTGAAGAATAAATATCATTAATTCATGAACCGAAGAAAGAAAATGGAAAATCCTAGTAATAAACCTAAAATCTCTACTATGACACATGAAGAAGAGGAAGAAATGCAACATGATATATCAAAATTATGAGACCAAGTGCAACAAATTTAGCTCTCACAAAAAGTAACAGAAGCTAAGATGGATGGTTTGAAGAATGGCATGGTAGGTATAAAAATGGACATGGCAGTTTTGGATGATGGTTTAAAATCATTCATGGAAGAAATGATGAATTTCAAGAGAATATTCTAAGGTTCAAGCAGTGGAAGATCACATCAAGCATCAACAAAAAGTTCTCCAACTCTTAAAGGATAACGTTACCTTGGCACATAATAGAATGAAAAAACAGGCATATCAACATCGTAGAAAAATAAGTTTTGATGTAGGAAATTGGGTATTTTTACAGCTACAACCATACAAATAAATGTCCCTCAAGCAAGCTAAGAAGAATAATAAATCATCACCAAAGTATTATGGTCCTTACAAGATATTAAAAAAAGATTGGTACTATGGCATACAAATTGGAGCTTCCTACATCTTCCCGAGTGCACCCAGTTTTCCATGTTTCATTATTAAAGAATGTTAAAGGTGTAGGAATTTACATGGTAAGTTCCTTAAATAGAACACCAAAGGGCACCGCTCACAAACAGATCACAGATCAGTACACTAGTATTCTTGACGTGGTTAAAACCCTCAAAGAGGGAAATAGTCCACGGCTTGAGCTAACACGACCACTTCAGGAAATTTATTATTGTAAATGAAAGAAAATTTACATAATCTTATCTCATGAACGATCACCTAACAAATGAATCTTTGTGTTATTTGAATAGAGAACATGGACCAATGGGGTGTTAATCCATGGATCAAGTGTCGGTAATACCAAGGAAAGAATGAACCATTGGATCACTTCATGTCTATAACATATTTTGACCGTCAGATTGTAAGTTACAAAAAGTACATACTAAAGAAACACACTTTACCTAATAATGCCAAAACCCGGGCCAATCCGGCCAAGTGAGCCTTCACCGCTCACCTCCAGGCATTGCACTACAATGAAGTCCTTCCAGCCTTTTATAGGCTCCATTACATATAATACCATGGGTAGAATACCATGGGTGCACAATACCATGTGCCCCAAAACCATCACTGTTTAACCTCCTTTGACTCTATACGGGTCAAGTTTACTTAACAATTCCCCCCTTAAACTTGACTTGGGGTTCCTTGACTAACTCCAGCCAATCCTGCTGAGTGAGACAATCCCGCTCACTCTAGCTCTTACCCCCCTCAAAGTTTTTACCCGAGGTATTTTTAACCCGACATCCCCCCTATCACCTAGGTCTAACCCAGAATTTATCGGTGATTATCAAGGGGTACACATGCCTTACCGGGTCTTATAGTAGTATGCCCATTTACATGCAATAATTTTGACTTCATTAATTTTTTTTGTTTATTGTTGCTACTATTCTAACCCATCGTCTCTCAATTGTGGGCATCCTTGTTTTGTTTCTTTGCTGCCTTCTTGCCAAGTTTAATTGCCTTTAATTTTTGAGATGAATCCTTGAAACCCTCGCCTGGGGTGACTTCACCAGGAGGCCTTGATCTGGATCTGGAGCGTGATAACATGCAATTCTTCTTGTTTGGTTGATCTATATCCATGGCATCAGCATTCTCTTCCATGCCACTTGACCTTTCTCGCTTACAACCTCGCCGAGACACAGATGTACTCCTAGCTCTCTCTATTGTTGCCGAAGGATCCCACAACAACAACAGCTCCTCCTCCTCCTAATCCTCTACCTCCGGTCTCTTCACCTGCAACAACTCTTTCATGGCCACTACAGATTGCATCTTCTTCGCCTTCATCTATCTGCCTTTGTAGAACCTTGTTTTGGCTACATTTAGATTAGATTTGCAAACAAACTATGCATCAATCCTTTCTATGTCTACCAAGGTAGATAACCCTTGGCAACAAAAGAATTTTTCCAATACACAACCTTTGGCTCTGATACCAATTGTTAAGAAATTTAGCCGAGAACAGAAATTAATTACGGAGAATTACTGAGAGAAACAAATATAAAAATAACCAGAAATAACCATAAACACATGAACACACATGTTTATCTGGGAAAACCCCAAATCTGGGGAAAAACCCGATCATAATGAAATTTCATTATCCTTGGCCAAAACCCTGGCCAATCTGGCCAAGTGAGCCTTCACCGCTCACCTCTGGGAATTGCATTACAATGAAGTCCTTCCAGCCTTTTATAGGCTCCATTACATATAATACCATGGGCAGAATACCATGGGTGCACAATACCATGTGCCCCAAAACCATCACTGTTTAACCTCCTTTGACTCTATCTAGGTCAAGTTTACTTAACAAACAACTTAGGATAGGATTTAAGGATGTACAAAGATGACATAATAGTAGAAGGAAGGAGGCATTAGAGCCTATCCCCCTCAGTGACAACTTCTTGAAATCTAACCATAAATCAAAGTTTAGTAAACTTCGCCTCTATTAGAGCCTTTGTAAAGATGTCTGCAACTTGATTATCGGCTGAACAATATTTCACTTTAAGAACATGGTCATGAATGAGCTTTCTGATGAATTACATGTGTAGTTCAATGTGTTTGTTGTGCTAATGTTGGAATGGATCTTTGCATAGTTGAATGGAACATTGATTATCACACCAAAGCATAGTCGGATGTTGCTACTGAAAAGCATACTCTGACAGGATCTGACGAAGCCAAGGCTTCCTTAATAGCTTCAATAAATCCACAATACTTTTCTTTTGCTGAAGAAATAGAAACGGAACTTTGTTTCTTACAAGCCCATGTAATAGGTCCAGAACCAAGAGTGAAGACATAACCTGTAATAGACTTCCAATCATCAGGGTCACTAGCCCAATCAAAATCAGTGAATCCAACCAATAGAGGAGATGCTTCTGCATTGTAATGAATCCCAAATTGAATTGTACCTTGAACATAACGAAGTATTATTTTGGTTGCTTTCATGTGTTTTTTTCATAAACTAAGCAATAAGGCCAACATCAAAGGAAAGGTCAAGACATGTATGGGTCAGATACAACATTTTTCCAACAAGCTCACAGTTCAAGGTAGCATCAACTTCAAGGGAAGTACAAGTGACTGAATGTTTGGCTCCAGACTGAAAGGGAGAATGGGTTGGCTTATAATCTTCCATGTGAAAGCGGCGTAGAATATCACAAGCATACTTGGACTAGGAAAGGTAAATACCTTCTTTGGATTACAAGACTTGAAGACCAAGAAAATAATGCAAGTGTCCTAAGTCTGTCATTTCAAACTACTTTTTAAAGTTGGAATTCACATGGTTTATAAGGTTGGGATCACTACTAGTAAGGATAAGATCATCAACATAAAGAACAAGAATGATAAGGGACTGTTGACGGTGCTGGACTCGCCAACATTCAGGGGATCACCTCGGTACGAAGTCTGAACTAGACCTCACACCATTTGATGTGGGATTCCCATCTCGTATGATGGCCCAGTTTCCATTGCCTTAACGATTTGCCTCAACTCTTACTTATCAGCACAAGAGAGTGGTCTGCTTTGTCTTCGGGAAGTGAGTTTCATGCACCTAGTGAGTGTAATTATACTCGTGTCAATGGTTCTTTCAATGTAAAAGGGGAAGATGTTGAAAGTGATTTCTAGGTTGGATGGGATGCAATCCCAACTCGGTTAGGGACACACAACACAACAGGACATGCACAGCTTCTGGAGGAGCAGTCCACACTGATGCGGGAGTCACAACATACAAGGTAAGATAACACGTACAACACTCAATGGATCAGTCTGAATGAGTGCAACGGTTGTTACAACAAGCTTCATGTGAAAGGTTTCTCTGATGTCCGAGAGAGTAGTCTACACAAGCGAGACAACATTAATAGCATATACAACACATTTCCATTAAGAGATTATGCATTACAACAAATGAAACAATTCAGATGTAGAGCACAGGTTAAAGCAACATGCATGACAAGTGTTAAAGATCAGCCTTACAACATATATAATACATTGTGAAAACGTGTTGGCTTGATAGCAGGCTTCTGAATTAATCGAAAGTTCCAAGACACATTGTTACACCATACATCAATAACCACAAGTGCGGGGAGTTGGAGCCACTACTTACTACTCAAAGAAAAAATTACAAACTCTCTTGGCTATGTGGGATGCTTTGAGGTGAAAAATTCCTTTGCATGTACAAATGAGGGGGTATTTATAGCCAAGGGTGAAACGAACCCTTATTGTTGTTCGACTATCCTATGACCATTTGACTTCCATGACTTTTCAACTTGCATGACTCTTTGTTCAACAAGTGGGTTTCTTGGATTTCCACGTTACATCACATTGATTGACAACAAGAACATAGTAGATATGTGGACGACATGACTCGACATGACAATGTTGGTACATTCGTGTTGTTGCTGAAGTGCATGTCGAGCTTCAGTGTTGTTGAGTGATGGGTGTCTTCATGGTGTATCACCACTTCACCTCTGCATGACGAAGTGCGTGAAGTATTCGATGGTCCTTGGTTCACTTGATGAAGCTTTAACATGTTGTTCCTTGGTTGCATGTTGGAAGGCTTGACGGGCTCATCTGTTCGCGAAGTTGCATGTTTGTCGCATTCGTTTGTTTCACGTGCATTGTGCATTCATCCGTTGGTGAACCTGTCATTTTGCATGTGCTCCCTTCGTTCATTCGTTCGTTGTCTTGCCATGTTTGTAGGTGTACCTATAAATATAGTCACTCATGGTGAGAAAAAATCAAATCAAAAACCTCCAAGTCTACCATGACACATGATCATTTTAGATGTAGGTGACCGGGAGAGGGAGAAAGGTTGTGAAGCGGGATGATGGCTCCAAGAACTTCTGATGAAAACTGCACAAGAGTCACTGAGTGATGAAGATGGGCAATCTGAGCTGACAATGACTGTCTGCGAGGTCTAGCTCGGATGGGAGACAAAATTGTGCAAATTTTTGGAGGGACAGTCTAGGCTGTAGGAAGGCAAGGCAGGCATGATTTATGCATTTTCTGAATGAACGGGAAATGGGGCTGGATAGCCAGATTTGCGCAATTTTCCAGAGGAGCAGGTAGGGCTGCATGAAGGGTCAGCAAGCAGGGATTGCGCAATTTTTGGGGGGAACTTCAGAGGAGAATGACAGTCAAAAATGTGAAATTCCCAGAGGCAGCTAGTTGCTAGCTGTTGGGGTCACTGGCAACCAAAACTGCGCAATTCCCAGAGGGAACTGCCAGTTGGCTGCTAGAGGCATTGGCAGTAGAAACTACGCAATTCCTGGAGGGAACTAACAGTCTGCCGCTAGGGGATGCAGGAAAGGGAAAATGAATTGAGGCCAAGAGGTTGACCTTCTGATAATCTCCGTGCAATTTCTGAGTTGAGCTGACTAATGGGCAGTGGAAGGCCTTCTCATGAAATAACTGGGCAATTTTTGAGATGAACAGTTAGTCGACTATCGAGATGATTGACTAGGAAAACTGAGCAATTTTCTGAGGGAGACAAGGACGGGCACTTGGTGTCTATCCAGCTTATATGTGCAGTTTCCTCAGTCAACTAAGCAAGTAAGGTCAGTGGCTTTTGTACAATTTTTTAGGGGATTCATTCCTAGGGTTACTGTCGAGTCTGACTGTCCAGGTGTCCAGCATGAGGGTTGATCGAAATGCTTATGGGCAACGCAGCTTAAAAAGACTAGCTTGGTGCTTCTGCACTATATTGGTTGATAGTGGATCGAGTTGAAAGCGGGGTGATGGTCCAGCTGTCAGAGGGGAGTTTGGTCGTCAGAACTTTAGAAAAAATGACTAAGTGTGTGAACGATCAAAAGATGCATAGGTGATCATACGAACACACACTCACATGACTTGATGACGAAACGACCCAAATCATCCATACACACATGTTCAACATGACTAACCAACAATTTAAGTGATAAGCGCGACACTCATGATTGAACATTCATTGATCAAGACGATGCTTTCATGACAGTGAATGTGACTTTGTGTGTAAGTGTGATAGATGTTTTCATAACGAACACAACAAGCACATATGAAGTGAAGACTTTGAGCATAACCAGAACATGGTCTCAAACATGACTTAGACAACAACATGCAAAAACTTGAATGAAATGAAGAAGCAAGGTGGATGTAAAGACTCCCACGAGCTCACGAAGTGAACCAGAGTGTGTGCAGTCATTAAGTGAAACTCTCAAGGGAGGCTCTGAAATTGGTGCATGCCAAAATGTTGGAGGGTGGTTGTAGCCGCTACAACACTTGGTGACACACTGGTAGAACTCCAACTTCTCTGTTTCAATTCATTGCCAACACAAGGCTTTGGTATTTCGAGGAGTATTGAATCACTGTGTGGGTTACTTCAGTTTCCCCACTTACCCATGGACATACATGGTTCACTCTTTTCCAACTTAGTCAAACAAAATCAAAAGTTTAGCTCAGATCTCAGTGTTTCGAATCTGGGAAGGGTAGTTTAGCTCACGAATTGAATATTTTTAGAGTAAAAGTTTTCATCTCTGGTGTTGCTCTGCTCCCAGCAGACCTAGACAATACCTCGGTGGAGACATGCAGGAAAACACACATTACTCCAATGCCAGTGAGCCTGGTCAATACCCCGGTGGAGTTGCATGTTTCACCTCTTTGCGCAGGAAGCCTTTATCTTCTTTCGCCTTTGTATTTTTCAAGAGGACTGTGCATAGGCACTTTTTTATTTTTGGGGCGGAAGAGTGATCCGATTTATTGAGAGTAGAAGAGGTTTTTCCTTCAGAGAAGCATGTAAGACCTCTGACATACATTTGCTTGTTTAGATTTCCCCTTCTCCATTTCTACTAGTTGGATGAGCTTGAACACACAGGGCAGAAGGTTGAGTACAGGCATGGGGCTTCCTAGTGGACATGGGTTCATGTTTGGACCAAAACTTCCCTTACAGACGATTCATATTTTCTGTCAAGACTTCATTGGCCAAAGGTTATAACCAAGCACAGAGAAGTCAGACACAATATTGGCCAAGTGCTGCGGTGTCACAAGTCTCTTTAAATTTCAACCACATACTCTATTCAAAAGCCAGAAAGTAGTAGCTAGAAGAACTTATTTCTAGAAACAAAAATGGTAATATATCAAACAAAAAAAATGCATGTGAACTCAAATAGTAAGAAGAATCAAACAAAGAAAAAAACAAAGGTAATAAGCAAAACAAACCAAATGAAACATCAAGCAGCAAGCAGACTATGTACATGGCACGGGCGCGGCCCGACCAACTGAAAATAATGTTCGAGATCTTGGTTGTTGGTAGGAAGGTTTTCAATCCTCCTGCCCAGTGATTTCGCATGATACGTGTGTGGGCCAAGCTTCTCATAGACCGGTGTCAGTCCATTGGGATCTACTACCAGAACCTCGTGGCATCCTAGAAGACCTTCAGGTGAAGACAACACCATTGCTTCAGGTACTGCGTGCAACATGGGCTCGAATGATGGCATGACGTAGTTGTTTTTATTCCAGGAAGGGTTCAAGTTTTTGAAGTCAATATGTATGCGGATTTTCCTAGATTTCTTATGTGCGGGATTTAAATTAGAAAACCAAGTATGATGACGAACTTTGCAAGTAGTCCAATCACTTAAAATGTTAGTCAATTTTCTTTTTAAAAGGAGTGCAGTCACCTTGTATGTGTTACCTGGTCTTTTTTGCAATGGCTTGTCTTCTCCTTTACCTAGAATCTCATGTTGGATTGCTCGCATGTAGTGTGTACTCAGGTCATCATCTACTTATGTAGACCCATCCCAGTACTGTTTGGTCAAGTGGTCAACAATTTGTCACTGTTGCGGTGTGTAGCTTGCACCGAGATTGGTCATCTTCGGATCATGATAGATTCTCGGGATGCTTTGTTCATTCGTAGTGGTGGTCCTTCATGTGTTCAACATGATAGCTTCATACTCAGCATCGTTGTTTGTGCATTCGAACTTCAAAAAGCTCGAAATCATGCAATGTCCATTGTTTCAGATGAATGAAATACAGTTGGTCCTAGAGCCATCATTTATTCCCGATTTGTCGAGACTCATGGCCCACAGTGCATCTATACATGGACCGTTTCTAGTACCACTACTCCTACCGTTGTTATTACTATTGCTACTATCAGAAAAATAAATTGTACAACATTCATTACCATCATTTGGGCAAGGAAGGAGTCCCAACTGCATTTCTGATGAGGTTGGAGATGGTCGTGCAAGATAACACTCCAATGTTGTCTCCAGGAGGCAGTTGCCAAACATGAGTTCTGCAAAGGCCAATAGTTTGTTCTCATCGTTAAGGGGAGTGACATTTTGTTTCATATATATCTCAAATAACACCCAGATTTGGTTTCATTTTCCCTTGTACGGAAGCCACATGTGAGACTAGTTCGTAGTGAAATATCCATCTCGCTTGATGGACTAGTCTCTACTGAGTAGAAGACCATATGCTTCTGATATGTTCACAACAACTATTTTGATGCATTGGTGCACTCAAACATCATGAGATAGTCGTATGATCATGTCTCGCAGTTTATCAATGGCTGGTACTGATGTTTTATCAAGTTACATGATTCTCACGGATGTTTCGCTCCATCGTGCATGGATCTTCTTAGCAATGGAGAGCAGCATGACATTGGCTGCCACACCAGAATCAACCAAGCAATTGTGAACATTTTAGTTGAAAATTTCAAATGAAAGTAGGAATGGGGGCCAACCTAAGTTTTCTTCTTCCATATGGAGTGTATTGAGCACAGTGGAGAGTGATCCGGGAGGTGTGCCTGCTCCCTTGCTGGTAGAGGCTACGTTGTCTCTTGTTGTCTGTCCCAACGCACACAACAGGATATCTCGCTGACTCTGGACTTTGGCTAACTCGAAAAAACTGATGTTCGCTCGAGTTTTCTTCATGTCATCAACTATGTTGTAGTCCAGAGGTGGTAGACTCACTGAGGTGTCCGGGGTGGAACGAATGTTCGTGTTATCTGGTGGAGTGTTCTGCAACTTGCTGCTCATGGATGTACTCTTATCCGTCATTGTCTTCATGGAATTTCTTTGCATTTTTTGCCTTGAGACGGCAAATGGATCGACCTTATTTATCAATTGTCTCACCTTATCTTGCATTTCCTCAAGTGTAGGGGGATCCCCTTTACTCCTAAGATGGTAACGATCATCTTGCTTTTGGTGTTTCATCAGGTGGAACCTCTTCGTCATCATCAGTGTCTTCCAACTACTCCTGCATATCACCTTCTGCATCGATTGTATGACTACAGACAGAGCTAACGACTTGCTTCCAATCCAAACAAGAGTTCTCGAGGTGGAACTCTTCGTGGAAGGAACAGAACTTAGGATCAGCGCACTAATCGAGTTGGAACTCAAGCTTCTGCTCAATTTTGGAAGCGAACCAGTTGTTGCTTGATGAGTAGGTTGATGAGTTGTTTGCCTGTCTCTGTCTAGGCAGACGATTGCTTGCGAATGTTTCTGTTTTCCGTTGCTTTAGCTCGGACATTTCAGTGGTCAATTTCTTGACAAAGCAAGTGAGGGTCTCAATATTAGTTCCTTCATTATCTCTACCTTTGCTCGTTGTTGCTTGGGGCCTTCTTCTTGCATCCTTGGAGTGTTTCGTTGATTCATCATCCTTGATGACTCTGATTGTGCACAGGTCCTTTTCAATAGCAATAGCCTCTTCGCAACTTTCTAAAAGTGTTGGCTTCACAGCTCGCTTGACAAACTACGCAATGGTGGTTGGCAGTGCAGACGTGTAATAGTCAACAGTGATGGAGTCATGAGGTTTAGTGTCCGCTGCAAACTTGTTCAAAATAAACATAAACCTCTTATTGAATTCTTTCACTTTCTCTTTTCCCTCCATCTTAAGGCTTCCCAATTCTTTGAGTAGCATGGTTGGGGTCTTGTCATCAGCAAAATTTTCAAGGAACATAGGTTTGAAAGAACCCCAGTTCTGTATGGAGTTGGGTTGAAGGTTGTGATACCAAGCAGCTGCACAGTCATCCAAGGTACATGGGAACAATCTACATGCTACGTTGTCATAACGTACCTCAAGGGTCTGCAGTTATAGGTAGAAGTTGTCTAAGTGGTCTTTTTCCTTCACCATGGTGTCAGGGTTGAACTTCATGTTCATTCTCTTCGCTCGCTTCGGCATCTTGTGCAGAACAACTAGGAGAGCCAATGATCCTTGAGTCATCTATTCAAGATTTGGGTCAGCCATCTCTTCGTCTTCTTCGTCCTCTTCGTCTACTTCAGAGTCTGATGGTTCTGGATCTGAGTCTGTCGGTTCATCTTTGCCTCCACCTCCTCCGCTACCTTCCCCTCCACTTCCTATACTGGAGTGCGATCCCAAGATCACAAGGCTGCCTTGTTCATCTTCAAGGATGATTGGAGGTTCCTCTCCATCTTCAATAGCTTCTTCTAGACCTTCAAGCGTGGCAAGGACTGCTTCTTCCACTGATGATACAACAACTCTTATGGGAGTGGCTTTTGGCTTCCTAGATGTGTGTGGAAGATCTTGTATGCCTGGGATCAATCCGATTGCTTTCACAAACTGGCGAGTGATGGGATGGATGGAGAGAAGGTGTTGATATGAAATCTCATGTTCAATTCTGGGAGGTGAGGAGTAACCAACTGCAGAGTCGCATGTAGGTGACAGGGAGTGCGAGTTAGTGCCTTGAGCAGATGGTTGATGAATGAGTGTGAGGGGAATTTCAGCCATGTACAATTGGTTTCCCTCCTTCTAGCTCCAGAAATGTTGATGGTGTTGGACCCACCAAGATTTAGGGGATCACCCCGGTATAAAGTCCCAACTAGACATCATAATGTTTGGTGTGGGAGTCCCATCCGGTATGATGGCTCAGTTTCCATTGTCTTAAGGATTTTCCTCAACTCTTCCTTGTCAGCACAAGAGAGTGGTCTGCTTTCTCTTCAGGAAGTGAGTTTCACGTGCCTAGTGAGTGTAAGTGTACTCATGTCAATGGTTCTTTCACTGTAAAGGGGAAGATGTTGAAAGTGAGTTCCAGGTTGGATGGGATGTAGTCCCAAATTGACTAGGGACACACAACACAAAAAGACATGCACAGCTTCCAGAGGAGAGGTCCACATGGATGTGGCAGTCACAACATACAGGGTAAGATAACACGTACAACACTCAACGGATCAGTCCGACCGAGTGCAATGGTTGTTACAACAAGATTCATGTGAAAGGCTTGTCTGATGTCTGGGAGAGAAGTCTACATGGGTGAGACAGTGTTACTAGAATATAAAACACATTTCGATTAATAGATTATGCATTACAACAAATGAAACAGTTTAGATGTAGAACATAGGTTAAAGCAACATGCATTATAAGTGTTAAATATCAGTGTTACAACAGATACAGTACATGTGTGAAAACGTGTTGGCCTGATAGCAGGCTTCTGAATTAAGCAAAAGTTCTAGGACACATCATTACACCATAAATCAATAACCTTGAGTGGAGGGCATTGGAGCCACTACTTACTCCTCAAAGAAAATATTACAGACTCTCTTCGCTATGTGGGAGGAGCTAAGGTGAAAAAGTCCTTTGCATGTACAAATGAGGGGGTATTTATAGCGAAGTGTGAAACTGACTCTTATGAATGTTTGAAAACCCTGATGACCATTTGACTTCCATGAATTTTCAACTTACATGACTCTTTGTTCAACAAGTGGGTCTCTTGGACTTCCACGTTACATCACATTGATTAAAAACAAGCCCATAGTAGAGATGTGGGCGACATGACTCATGACATGACTCGACATGACAGTGCTAGTACATTTGCGTTGTTACTGAAGTGCATGTCGAGCTTCAGTGCTATTGGGTGATGGGTGTCTTCATGGTGTATCATCACTTCACCTCTGCATGGTGAAGTGTGTGGAGTCTTTGATTGTCCTTGGTTCGTTTGATGAAACTTTAGCATGTTGTTCCTTACTTGCATTTTCGAAGGCTTGACAGGCTCATCTGTTCGCGAAGGTGCATGTTCGCTACATTCGTCTGTTTGGCATGCATCATTTGTTCATCCGTTGGTGAACATGTCCTTCTACATGTGCTCCCTTCGTTCATCCCATTCATCATCTTGCCATGTTTGTTTGTGTACATGTACCTGCCATCACTCATGACAAGACGATATCAAATCCAAAACCTCAAAGTCTACCATGACACATGATCATTTCAGATGTAGGTGAATAGGAGAGGCAGCAAGGTTGTGAAGCGAGATGATGGCTCCAAGCACTGTTGATGAAAGCTATACAACAGTCACTAAGTGATGAAGACGGGTAATTTAAGCTGACAGTGACTGTCTGCGAGGTCTGGCTTGGGTGGGAGACAAAATTGCGCAAATTTTTGGAGGGACGGCCTGGGCTATAGGAAGGCAAGGTTGGCATGCTCTGTGCATTTTCGGAACAAATGGGAAGTGGGGCTGGATGGCTAGATTTGCGCAATTTTCCATAGGAGTGGATCGGGCTACATGAAGGGTCAGCAAGTAGGGATTGTGCAGTTTTTTGGGGGAACTGCTCAGGAGATTGGCAGTCAAAACTACGCAATTCCCAGAGGGAACTAATAGTTGGCTGCTGAGATCACTGGCAGCCAAAACTATGCAATTCCTAGAGGGAAATGTCAGTTGGCTGCTGGAGACACTGGCATCAGAAACTACGCAATTCCTGGAGGGAATTGGAGGTCTACTGCTAGGGGCTGCTAGTAAGGGAAACTGGATTGAGGTCGAGAGGTCATCCTACTAATCATCTCTGCACAATTTCTAAGCTGAGTTAACTGATGGGAAGTGGAAGGCCTGCTTATGAACTGAATGCGCAATTTCTAAGATGAACAGTTGGTCGACTGTCGGGATGGTTGACTAGGAAAACTACACAATTTTCTAAGGGAGACAAGGACAGGAACTTTGTGTCTCTCTGGCCTATCTGCGCAGTTTCCTTAGTCAGATGAGCAAGTAAGGTTAATGACCTCTATGCAATTTTTGAGGGGAGTCAATCCTGGGGTGACTTCCGAGTCCGACTGTTTGGGTGGCCAACATGAGGATTGATTGAAATGCTTACGGGCAGCGCAGATTGAAAATACTAGCTTGGTGCTTCTGCACTTTTCTAGTTGACAGTTGATTGAGTCAAAAGTGGGGTGATGGTCTGACTTTCAAAGGGGAGTCTAGTCATCATAACTTTATCAAAAAAGATTAAGTGTGTGAACGATCGAAATATGCATAGGTGATCATATGAACACACAATCACATGACTCGACGAAGAAACGACCCAAACCATCCAGACACACATGTTCAACATGACTGACCGATGGCACAAGTGACAAGCATGACACTTGTGATTGACCGTTCATTGATCGAGACGATGCTTTCACGACAGTGAATGTGACTCCGTGTGTGAGTGCGACAGATATTTTCATAGTGAACACAACAAGCACATATGAAGCGAAGACTTTGAGCATAACCAAAACATGGTCGCAAACATGACTTAGACATCAGCATGCAGAAACTTGAATGAAATGAAGCAAGGTGGATGTAAATACTCACACGAGCTCACGGAGTGAACCTCAGTGTGTGCAGTCATCAAGTGAAACTCTCAAGGGAAGCTCTGAAATTGGTGCAAGCCAAAATTTTGGAGGGTTGTTGTAGCCACTACAACAGAGACTTACCCACTTTCTTGGTGTAGACAGTATTGTCAGAATGACACCTAGCAAGGCCAATATCTAAAAGAAAGCTATCCATTTTGGCATACCAAGCCCGAGGGGCTTACTTGAGACCATAAAGGGATTTCTTAAGCCAACATACAAGGCTGGAGTCTATTTGTATAAATCCAGGAGGTTTTTCCATATAGATTTCTTCATGCAAGTCCCCATGCAAGAAGGAAGATTTAACATCCCTCTGGTGGACTTCCCATTTGAAAGAGGTAGCAAGGGAAAGAACAAGGCGGATAGAGTTCATTTTAGCAATAGGGGAGAAGGTCAGTATACTCAATGCCTTCAACTTGTGAAAAACCCTTAGCAACAAGACAAGCTTTATGTTTATCAATTTTTCCATAATGTCCAAACTTGGTTCTGTAAACCCATTTGCATCTAACAAGTTTTCGTCCCTTTGGAAGAAGAACAAGGTCTCGTGTATCATTTTCCAATAGTGAACGATATTCTTCATTCATAGTTGTGCCCCAATCTGGATGGCCTGAAGCTTCTGCAAAGGTGTTAGGATCATAATTTGTTGAAGCTTGAGCCACTAAAGAAGAGGCTCTATCGAACTGAGAACATGTACGACGTTGATTTGTAGGATCACCTGCAAGAGCACCCGCTGCATCCCGAGTACCGTGGACCCATTTTGGAAGTTGAGGAGCTAAAGGAGGATCCTGAGAAGGTGGGGGAGGATTTTCATCCTCACTGTCATCATCTAAAGAAGGAATATTTTCATAAGTAGAAGAAATAGAGAGAGGTGGCACATCCGCCGAACTAGGCTCGTAGGCCGATATATTTTCAGCAAACTTTACATCTCTTATAATGATAACATTTTTGGATTTAGGTTGAAGAAGTATATATCCTTTGACATCTTCAGAATGTCCAAAAAAAATACATTTTTGGCTCTTATGTTCTAAGGCTTTATTTTTTTCATCTGGAATACGGGCCCATGCTTCACTTCCAAAAACACGAAAGTGACTTACATCCATTTTAGTTGAGCTTCATGCTTCTTCTAGAGTGATATTCTTTAAAACCTTATTAGGAGTGTGATTTACTATGTAATTTTCATAGTTAATTTCTTATGCGCAAAAATTAAGACTAAGTCCTTTAGATTGAAGCATACAATTAGTCATTTCCTTTAAGGTGTGATTCTTCCTTTCAGCTACACCATTTTGTTGTGGATTATATGGAACAATATGTTGCAATTGAATTCCATGCTCAGTGCAAAAGTTGATGAATTTTTTGTTAACATATTCTCCGCCATTAGCAGATCTTAGATTAAGAATTTGATGTCTAGATTGTTTCTCAACAAAGGCCTTAAAGGTCAAGAACATGTTAAAAACTTCACTCTTGAGTTTTAAGAAGTATACCCAAGTGCATCTGGAGAAATCATGAATTAAAGTTAAGAAATACTTGTAGCCAGAGAATGAAACAACTGGAAGTGGACCACATAAATCACTATGCACAAGTTGTAAAGGGGTTGAGGCGTGAAAAGAGGAACGTTTTTCAAAACTATCTCAATGATGTTTTTCGAGTACACATCTGTAAAAAACACCATCTCTATAAGATACCATAGGAAGACATGTCACCATATTTTCCTTACATAGATTTTGAACAGAGAGATAGTTTAAGTGACCAAATCGCTCATGCCAAAGTTTGCTCACTTCAGCATTACGAGCAACAAATACCAAGGGAAGATTTAATGACCTAAAATTGTTATACTTATACAACCTTGTAGAATCATCAGCAATGCCAGTAGCTAAAATATGTCAAGGATATCTTAGGTCCTTAATTACAATATCATGAGGTAAAAATTTAATAGTTTTACCTTCACCTAAATGAGTTATCTAATATACAGATAGTAAGTTGTAGGATAAGGTAGGAACACATAATACATCATTAACTTGACCATTGTCTAGATGAATAGTTCCAATCCCTACAATGCTAAGAGATTTATCATCACCAACATATATATTTTTGGTGTTACAATCATTTATAGAAGAAAACCTGGCTTTATTTTTGGCCATGTGATAAGAAGCTCTAGAATAAATGAGCCACTCATGAGAATGAGAGGAAGAAGATACATTTAGTGCATAACCAAACCGAGATGCCTGACAACCACATGCAGAAAATGATATTCCTAAAGATGAAATTGAAGTTGAAGAGTGCTCCAAATGGATGTTATGCTTCTTCATTGTTGCTTCCAAGTCTTCCATCTTCTTAAGGCATTTGGATTCTAAGTGGCCATCATGATTACAAAAGTTGCAATGTCTATCAGTCTTCGTCCCTTTGTTTTTAGTTGCCTTATCATTTTGTTGAGTTGATTTTTCATTGTGATACTAAAATGGCTTAGGACCCTTGTTTGGTTTAGGAACATTCTTTTTAGGATGTTTCTTCTTAGGATTCTTGGAACTTGGTTGTTGTTGGGCTGCTAAGGCTTTCTTAGAAGAGTTTCTAGTATTAAGAAGACCAAGATGTAAGAGTTTTTTTTGTTCTCTTATTAAAGAATCACAAAAGGCATCAAAAGAGGGGGACTTGTAGCCTTGTCCTTGAGAAATAAAGGCTTCTCTAGTATAATGAAGGTCGAAACAAACACAGAATAGGTTGGTCCCAACTTCATAAGAATGGAATACATAAGGATACCATCCTATTTCTTAACCTTAACACATTCCAAGAGAAGTCTAAGGGTCTTGAACTTGGAAAAAAAATCTTCCATGGAAGAAAAATTATTGGGGTCCAATGTAAGCAACTCATTTTCAAGTTGATGGGCTCTAATTTCATTTTTAATTCCAAAAACTTTATTGAATTGTTTCATTGCTTCATCAGGGCTATCAATTTCTATGGTATGGAATCTACGGTCTAGAGAAATAGACGTCCCTATCAACCTACGTTCTTGATATTGCTTATTTTCCCATTTGGCTTGCTAACCTTCATCTTTAGATTTAGACTCTTGTCCTGAGGCTATTCTATAAAGACCTTTACTTCTAAGTAAATCCACAATGTAGGATAGCCATTGGAAGTAGTTGGTGTTGTCAAGAATAACTAGGCATGGACTTTCCATTTTAAAATAAAATAAGGTTGTAAATGCTTAAAATAAGTGTTCCAATGGAAATATCTCGAAAAATTAAGCCGATTGAAAAAAATGGCTCTAAAAATGGCTTTCAGATTAAGAAGTTATGGCTTTCTGAAGAAAATTTGAAGATGCCGATGAACTACGTGAATGTTGGCAAGTGAATGATAATGTTATATTTAAAAAAAAAAAAAACCAAAAAACAAACCTTACCTTTCCAAACTTACTCTAATTAGCTCACTTTTTAAAAAAAAAAATTACTTTATGTTACCCACTTTTATAAATAAGTGAAAGTCACTTTTATAATGGTACTTTATGAACTATCCATTAGATTATAACTTAAATAAAAGATAAAGTGACTTTAGAATTATAAGTGACTCACATTTTATAATGGCTGACAACACTTTTACATAAATGAACTTTAAAACATAGGTTACATGTGTTTTTTGAAAAATTACCTCAACAAAAAGAAAGACTTAAACCCAAGACCTCTATTCCCATAAAGTAACTTTGGACCAAGTGAACTATTTTAAAAGGTCAATAATTTTTGGAAAAGAGGAACGGTTTTTTTTTTCTCACTGAAGCTTTGGAGTGCGTGCTTACTTGAAAACCCCCTTTTTGCCTACAAAACAAAATAAAAAAACACACAAACCAAAACGAACACGCAAAAGAAATCCAAGTCTTACATCTCAAATTTAGATTTGCCCGAAAACTATATATTTTCCTCAATGTTTATGGTTTTCCAAGATCACACTAAGGCGTGGCAGAAAAGAGCATACACATGAGAAAATCCTTTGTTTTTGTTTCTGATTTGCCTAGATCGCACAGAGTCATGGGGAAAAGAGAAAACGTAGAAATGAAAGGTATACATCTGGTAATAAAAAACAGAGAGATAAATAAACCAAAATAAATAGAGAGATAAATAACTAAAACTACAAATAAAGACTGTATACCTCCAGATTTTAAAAATGACGTAGCTAGGGTTACCGGAAACCTTTTCGCATGAAACGAAAGGGGTTCCTCACTGGAACAGATGCTCCTAACAAAATAGAGCAGTCCTCTTGGCCCGAAAGTGGTCAGAAACAGTAGATCTAGGAAACGACAATCGGATGCAGTTGTACCGACTTCAAATTTGGATCACCAATGGATGGGGCCCTCGAAAAACTCTGATACCATGTAGGAATTTACAGGGTAGGTTCTTTAGATAGAAAACCAAAGGAAACCACTCACAAATATATCACAGATTAATACACCAGTATTCTTGACGTGGTTAAAACCCTCAAAGAGGGAAACAGTCCATGGCCTCGTCCAACGTGGCCACTTCAGGCAATTTATTAATGTAAAAGAAAGAAAAGTTACTTAAACTTCTCTCATAAATGGTCACCGAACAAATGACCCTCCATATTCTTTAAATAGAGATCGTGGACCATCGGGTGTTAAGCCACGGATCAAGTGTCAGTAATACCGATGAGAGAATGAACTGTCGGATCACTTCATGTCTAGAACATATCGTGACCATTGGATTGTAAGTTACAAAAAGTATATACTAAAGAAACACACTTTACCTAATTATACACTAGACCAAGTTGTACTTAATTATTTCCTATGTGTCGGAATATCCTAACAATAGGTAACAAGCTCCCAATTCAAACAATATTTCCAAAACTTGACAAAGAAGGAAAAATCATATTGGTACTTGAAGCAGTCACGGAAACAAGAAGTTGACAGCAACAAAATTGATCAATTTCATAGTATTTCATCCAGTGGAAGAACTTACCCGCTAAAGATTCCACATGGGAGGATGGTAATTTTACACATAAGCATCTATAACTACTCAAGCATTGAGGAATACACTTATTTAATGAGAGGGGCATGTTAGGTCCCTATAATACTAGTGTATTCCCTCATTATTAATGTTATTATAGCCCCCTTATTGTTATTGATGTGCCCATGTAGTCCTCATATTATTATTATTGTGCCCCATAGAAGCCCACTATTGTTATTATTGTGACCTTACATTATTATTGTTATGTCGGCTCTGATTATATTGTGACCTCTTAGACTCCTATATATAGAAACAAGGTTTTGTCATTTGAATCATCCAATAATTGTTCATTTATGTAATTGAAAGGAGGTTCCCCCCTCGAAGAGGATAATTTTTAAGTCGTTTATCTATCTATTTGTGAGTTGGTTGCATAACAGGTTGTATTGGGTCTCCATTTTTCTACCTGTAATACATTATATTGTCCTCTAATTTTTTTACCAATTTCACCTCAAACCTATGTACTATTTTCATATCTTCTTCCAGAATATACCTTTTAGACTCCTTATGTATCTATGAGTTAATTTATATTTCAAAGCGTGATTTTTATCTTTTATTGTAGTAGAAATAGAATTATTGATTCGTTATACTCTCTAATTAATTGTATTGGCTCACATAGATGTTTAGACCATGTTCCTATTCATCTGGTATTAGTGTATTGATCTGGTACTTGTGCTCCTACTCATATGGTACCATCATTATTGGTCTAGTACTGGAGCTACTACTTTTCTGGTATCAACATTATCAATTCGGTACTTGTGTTCTCGTTCAGTACCCATGCGTTTTCCTATCAGCTACCCAGTAATAGTTACCCGTGTTCTTGCTTACTTGTCTTCACCCGTGTACCTGTGCTTATCTGGCACCTACAACAACGGTCCAGCACTTGCGCTCATCTAGCACCAACCACAGTGATCCGGCAACAAACTGTAGAAATCTGACACATGTGTTAATATGGTACCACCTGCATTGATTGTGTTATTCTGGTATCACCTGCATTGACTATATTATTCCAGTACGAGACCATACTTTCTAGGTTCGGTGGTTGAGCGAACTGTCTTCGATGAGGCTAAGGAAATTGTTGGTCAAAGGCATCATCTTGTTACAACAAATCGAGATATGCTTCCTCCTCATGCACTGTGTGCCATGAGGATGAAGCCGAATATGTAAACTGTGCTAAACTGTAATATTTTGTAGTGATTTGTTACTATTCTATTAAGCCTTGATGTAACTCCATTTCTCTATAAGAGAAGGCTTGTAGATGATAGCCAGTTAAACACAATTAGACACAGACATAGAGAGAGAGAGAGAGAGAGAGAGAGAGAGAGAGAGAGTTAGAGAAATTTAGAGAGTTAGAGAAGTATCTAGAATTATAGCAGTCTTATGTTGAGGATGTGATTGAAAAATTAAGTTATGCAATATTTCTATTTGAGTTAATGATATGAGTAGTGATTGATAAGTTCCTTGTGTAAATCAATTTCTTAGTTCTGTAAGTTATTCAAGCTTTCCTTGGTAGCTTAGAAAGGGCCTACTGAAGCCATCAAGGCAAGTTCTTATTATAGTTATTAGGAATATAGTTTTGTTTATGTAGTGTTAATTATTTGATGTGATTTTAGTCGTGTTTCATGTAAGTAATTTCTGAGTGTTAGTTCATTAGTTTTATGAATGAAAACTTTATTTCTTAAGTTGTACATTTAATTATTGATTTCTATTTTGAAGAATAGGGAATCTAATATCAGATATCTCACCATTCACCTACATGTGTTGTTAGTGAAGACTCTTGTCATACATTTCCTATACTAGAATGCAGATTTTCTTTCAGGACTAGTCTTGGTTGCTTTGTTTAATGTTTGAATGGAGTGAATTGATTCTAGTGTAGTGATTGAGATCAACTACTACAAGAAAACAGAGTTAGATCCATATTTTTGTTTCATGAGCTTGTAAATGGATAGACTTGTTACTTGAGCAGGAACATTTAGCTCACAATCTTGTTAAGATTTTATTTATGAGTTTTTCTTTCTAATCTTTAAATTATGCGATGAAGTTAGATTAAAATTTGTGGAGTGAAGTAGTAGTTTTGAAGTACTTCTTATTTAGGCTATACTCATAATACATAGGAACTTATATGTTATCGGCACATACAGTGTATCATCTCTACTGATTATGAATCCCTGGTTGGTAATTTAATATTGTGGTGATATATCATTCATATAATTGCCCCAACATTTTTGGTGTTGTTGTCGGGGAGCTGTAAACGGTAATAGGTAATGATTTGTTTTTTCTTTTATGGTTTTTGAGTGATATTGGGGACAAACTAAGGGCCGAGAGAAGATGGTAAGACATAAGTGAAGAGCCACACATCCACTATGGTGGGGTTTCTCTAAAGTTTGGTTGTCTCTAAATGATTTCCTAGTTTCTTTTTCATATGCATAGAATTAAAGGTGGATCTAAAGCTTCATTTTTCTTTATTTTTCTTTGCAAGTGTGTTTTCATTTATAGTTATCCATGGAAAGAAGAGAATCATAAATTGTGTGAATAGATAACTTGGTGACAACATGATCCTAGTAGCATGGAGGCGCTTTGAGTACATGTTTGGTTTTCTTGCATTTTTTTCTTCTTATTTATCTAGGATTTTTAATAAGAACTGTGTACACTGATCCATGTGCATGATAGGGATTAGCAACTAGAAAAGTAGTATTCAAGGATCATCAAGAGTTTGGAAGAACTCTCTTAAATTTTAGCAACAACTCGAAATCTTCTTCTCAGGAGGAACAAATCTTGACAGCAGTCAAGAATTTATCTGCCTCTTCAGAAGTGATAGAAGAACAACAAATCCATAAATCACAAGAAGATCTCCACCCTTGCAATATTGTCGAAGAAACTAAAGAATCATGTACCACATCCAATGGAGAGAAACCATTAGAACCTAAGATTGAAGAATTTTCGACATGCTTATCTACAGATCATCTAAGCACACAAGAGGATAATCATCTAATGCCAGAAGATATGCATGGCACAATAAATGAGGATATGCTACATAAGCCAAATAAGGAGGTAAACTAAAAGCATTTTGATTTTTTCGAAAGTTGGTTTTAAGCAATTGTAAGGCCATATCACTCCTTCATTCTTCCTTATTTCTTGGCATCATCATTAAAATAGTTGGTCCTTCATACTCAGGTATGCATTGAATATTATATTCTAAACTTGAGTATGAATGCATTTTTATACTTGTTACACACATGGTTACATTTGAAATATTCCTATACTTGATGAGAGGGATTTATTTTTCTCAAGTAGAATATGATAATAAATAAATAAATAAATGTTGCATATAGTAGTTAGTATAGTTATAACATATAGTGCAACATATTTCTCATTTGTTTTCAATAAGTAGGGATGTTAACAACTAAAAAGGAATTAGTTGAAAATGGGAGATCTATGTTCCTATTGCATATTTTTGTTGGGGTGTCTTTCAAATGCATATTTTTTTAATGAAGATTGTCACACAGTCCTATTTCCAACTGCAACATGGTTCAACTATTACTTTTCTTTCCCACTTATTATTTTTTTTCAGTTAGATCAGTTTCTAGTTTTTCTTTTTAATAAACCAAGTTATGACCATTATGTTTGGAATTGTAGGTAAAGTTTGAAATGATTGCATATAAACATCATCTAGTATTTCATACCAATTGTTTAGGGCCATGTTTCATCTAACCAAGTATCGAGAATTCTGGTACTAATTTTCTATTTTGCAAGGAAAAACAAGATCCAAGGGTATTTGTCATTCGGGATGCTTAAATACTCGAAGAATTTTGTTAAAAGCGGCAAAGACATCTTCATCAATGGAATGGAACACTTAGAGGAGTATTTGATGACATATTTCCATTTTCCTTAAGTTATTAAAAAGGATGCATTCACAATTTATCTGTTTTAAGACCACTATTTCACAAAGATTATATAAGCAATCACTTTCATAATATTTGAATTGAGGGATAATTCCAAACTATTCATAGTTTCTATTTCTATTTTTGAATTTCATTTTTCTTATTCATATATATTTATGATTATCAATACAAAATAGTCTCTCAAAATATAGTTATCAATGTATACAAAGGGGATTAAAACAAAGTTAAGAGGTCAATACAATGATATCAATGAAAAAGAAACTTGAATATTATAACCATAACACCAAAGAATGATCTCTAAGCATCTTTATTAAGCCTTGAAAGAGAGTTAATGAAGTCTTTTTTCATTGTGGAACACTACATTAAAATCGAAAACATACATGAAAACTATGATTAGTAGGACTTTAGGTGTCTTTTGGTTATTCTTTGGTTAGCCTCATCCATCTCACATTAAAAATGGATCATTCATGCTATGTCCTTTGAGTACCTGTAAGTACCTTATGCGTCTAAGACATTACGCAAGTAATCTAAGTAACTCTGAAAGGTATCATCCTATGCCTTTCAGGGGCTTTCTGAAGCTGCTCCCCCATCTACCAATTGGAAAAACAAAGTTCATAAGCTAAACCTAAAATGGTATGAAACATGAGACTAGAGCCTTCAGAGTAAAATAGGTTTAAGAGGTTAGCCCGTCGAGGCTATCGACGCCTACTAGCAGTGGGTACTGACTTGTGATACCACTAGTGATCCAGGTTCTTTCAACTACCGAAATTATGCAAGAGATTTCACTTCTATGATGTTGTTATAATTTCATTTTAAAGAGCATAAAATAACATTTGTGCATGCTTAAACAAGAGGAAACATGACAATGATCATAAAATCATGAACATGATACATTTGATAACAGAGTTCGTCCAGTGTGGACTACATCTCTGGGCCCAGTGTCAAGGTGGTGTTGGTCGCTTCATATAATGCTAGAAATGATGATGATGTATGTGGAATACTCTTTTTCATAACAAGGACATACACCCTCAAACAAGAGTGGCTTGTCTCTCCACGAAACATTCCACTTATAGGAATTCTCACTCAAGAAGGCTTCCTCTCAGCATGACAACTTAAAATGATCTCACACAATGTGGCAATGAGCATCCCTTCAACATAGTTACATAGGGATATTCACAACAATAAATAGCATGACAAGCTAAATACATCTCACATAATGTGGCAAAATCGATCCCACAACATAACATCAAATAGGGATATCAAAACATAATACCTCTTCTCAGCAATTATGAAGCAAAACATGACATGACTGATTCATGTACCTTCACCTCTGAAGTTGGCCAAAAAATAGAAGGCTTAGCTACAAAAATTAACTGCACCGCTGAATTTCTGTCATCAAGAGGTGTAAAATCGACTATCCATTTGTCGAATTCCGACACCATCAAAATCTGGGCTTGTAGGAATCTTTTAGATTCCCCATGGTTCTCCAAAGATTTTGTTATCTGGGTTGACTGGAGATCTGCAACTTGTATCACAAATCTGATCTCGCCATCATGATCCTTGCGAGATTCTTAGACTTTTGAGTATAAATTTGGCTTCATTCTGACTTGGCGAATTTCAGCCTCCAAGGGATCTGGAAGATTCCCTCATGATTCTTCAAAGATGTTGCTCTACTGGGAATTTGTAAATATGTTGCTCAGATGGTGATTCTTATTTCACTGTCACGTTCCCTATGAAATTCTGGTTAAAATGACTGTAAACTTCATATCTTTCTGACAATAAGAAAATTTACCTCCCCATGGAATCTTTCAAGCATCAAGGAATATTCTCTTCAAAAGATTCTCTCTCTCAGAATGTGTGCCATCACGGTTCCGCCTTTGTGGACTGTGTCATGGTTCTGCCTCAAAATTCATTTGCAATTTCGTCTCATTCCGCCACCTCCTGGTTCCGGCCTCCATGCTTCGTCCACGGCTCCCCCATGCGTCTGCGGAATGAAGGTTTATGTATTGCTTTTGGGGCAGAGCTACCAAAGCTAAGCTCATGGCTCAACGGTGGCAGAGGAGATTAGGAGGGTGGAGGTCGTGGTATCGAATTCCCCGCCCCTCCGAATTGGTAAATATGTTTTATTCAACCGCAACAATTTTTTGTTTTATTTGTTTTTGGGGCCACTTGTTTGGGGGCCGACCACATTAGTCAAGCGGGTTCAACCCCCGTCGGCTCCCTTATGGTGCATATCCATTGGGCCATGGGCCACAGGTAAGGTTCCTGGTTATCCAGACCCAAACCCATCTCATATATACACATGTTGTTTGATGGTTACGGGGGTGGCGGGGGTGACAGCCCATCCCCCATTTAATTTTTTATTTTGACTATAGTTGGTTCATGGGTGGCGGGGTTGGTGGCCCGCCACCTACTAATATATATTTGTTTTGATTTTTTTTTAGCCATATCCCAAACTTAACAAAACATCAAAAATGGAGGTTATTGGGAAAATTAATGATACCACAAATTTTCCTGAAAGTTGACCAGATTCTGGCGCCAGATTTCAACCAATTTGTTGCCTCTTTAGTATGCCACTTGTCCAAGTCAACCCTAAATTTTGAATGGCCCTATCTCCTCCATACAAGCTTAGATTTAAATGTCATTCACACCATTGGAATCAAGGTGATGATCACTTCGATCTGATGTTGAGTTTGTCGCAATTTGACCACTATGAATTTTGACCATTTATGAGCCCTCTTGGACTCCTGAGGGTGTCTAGAGCCACCTGGATCAATCCTCCCCACTGAGGATCTTTTGGTCCTCCAAAAGCATGAACATAATCTATAACTTATTTTTACATCGTCTACACTACAAGTGTCCTAATAGGTCACCCTTCCTTCTCCTTCACCTTTTTTCTTCGGAGCCAAAATTGATGAGCTGGCACATGCATCCCTTGCAAACTTGTAGTACATTTTTTTCCAAATTACATTCCTATCAACATGACCAAATAATGACCCAAGCATCCCATACTTACCACAATTTTATAACACATACTATGTGGTCAAGTTTGCATCAAAATGTAAACAATACCCTAGCTATGAAAACAAGGCGAAAATATCATTGTTGCTTCAACAAGTGATGGAAAACACATCATCACTTTCACAATGTAAACTACAACACATGATTTACAAAAATAAGTCCATGACAAGCTAACACATCTAGAAAAACCATTTCTCACTTATCAAAGTGAACAGGTCATCTCCCTGTGGTGGATTCACTTGTCGATCAACTTTTTCAACTGGTTCATGCACGGACGCTTTGTCCTTAAGGCGTTTCTCTAAATGGAGCCTCGAACACATGGCTATTTGATGACTGCCTCTATTGCAATTACTGCAATAAATCTTCTTCCTCTAGATCTTCCTAACAGACTCCTTTCCCTGCTATGGGGAAGGCCTTTCATGCCTCGTCCTCTTTCCTATTTCCATTCTCTTCCAGCACTCAGCAATCACATGGTTATGTAAACCACAAAAACTACATGTTTTTCGATTCCATGATTTATTTTCATCATTAACAACATTCTTGTAATCAAAATGAACTTTCGAATACTGAGACTTGTTATACCTTTCCTGGTTGTCTTTGGTGTAATTATGGCAATGAGATCTTGCCTCATCTCTTTCCCTGCAACGGGCACTAGCGTGGGATGATGGTGATGTGTTCCCATCATTCTCTTTCTTCGACAGTTTCAACAATGTCTTGGAAGCATCTGACACCTTTGAGAATTCTCCTTCGGTATATCCCAAACCTATGAATCGAAGTCTTTGCACAACCTCCAATCGTTGAGTTATGCCTTCACCATTAATACCAAGTCCTCTTCCTTTGTACCCCATCTTAGTAAGGAGTCTCATGCCATTTCATGTAATCAGTATCTCCACATTTCGAACTGAAATAACATCATGTGAAAATTTAGCTGAAGAATAATCACAATTGTTTGCCTCAACTGTTGATTTTGAAACAAGTGATGAGGCTTCTCCATGTCTTCGTTGCACTTCAACTCCTCCAAGGCATTTGTTGTGGCTTGTAGATGAAGTTGCAGTCTCTACTTCTCCTCTTTCTATTCTTGTAGAAGCCTCCCTAGTTCAACACGCTTTGCTTGAAGACTCTGGTCATTGCGCTTCAATTCTTCCAGGGCGTCTTCCGTGGCTCGTAACTGAAGCTACAATTACTTCTTCTCCTCTTTCTCTTCTTGTATAAGCATCTTCAATTTAGTGTGATCTGCTTGAAATCTTTGGTTGATCTACTCATTCAAATTATGAGAAGATGATGAAGGCGATGAATGTACACTGGAAGGTGCGGATGGAGCATAGTCCTCTACTCTTTCTTTCTCCTCGTACATTTCTTTGTCACCCTCCATTGTTGCATGTTCAATTGTTCCCACTCGCAATTCACATTAGCGAGAAGACTACTCTGATACAAAACTTGATCCGGGTTCCTTCAGCTACTGGAATTATCCAAGATCTTTCACTTCTGTGTTGTTAGAATTGAATTTTAAAGAGCATAAAAGAACATATGTGCATTCTTAAACAAGAGGAAACATGAAAATGATCAGAAAATCATGAACACGACACATTTGATAACGGAGTTCGTCCAGTGTGGACTACGTCTTCAAGCCCGGTGTTAAGGTGTTGTTGATCGCTTCATATAATGTTGGAAATTATGATTATGTACATGGAGTACTCTTTGTCATAACAAGGACATACACCCTCAAACAAGAGTGGCTTATCTCTCCATGAGACATTCCGCTTACAGGAATTCTCACTCAAGAAGGCTTCCTCTCAGCATGACAACTTAAAATGATCTCACACAATGTGGCAATGAGCATCCCTTCAACATAGTTACATAGGGATCTTCACAACAATATATGGCATGAAAATCTAAATACATCTCACATAATGTGGCAAAATCAATCCCACAACATAACATCAAACAGGGATATCAAAACATAATACCTCATCTCAGTAATTAAGAAGGAAAACATGACATGACTAATTCATGTACCTTCACCTCTGAAGTTGGCCAAAAATTGGAAGGCACAGCTACAAAAACTGACTACACTAGTAAATTTTGGTCGTTGAGAGGTGTAAAATCGATTATCCATTTGTCGAATTCCGACACCGTCAAAATTTGTGCCTGTAGGAATCTTTTAGATTCCCCATGATTCTCAAAAGATTTCATTCTCTAGGTTGACTAGAGATCTACAACTCAGATCACAAATCTTATCTCCCCATCATGATCCTTGCGAGATTCTGAGACTTTTGAGTATAAATTTGGTTGCATTCTGACTCTAGTGAATTTCAGCCTCTAAGGAATCTAGAAGATTCCCTCATGATTCTTCAAAGATTCTACTATGTTGGGAATCTGCAAATCTGCTGCTCATATGGTGATTCTGATTTCACCATCACTTTCCCTACAAAATTTTGGTTTAAATGACTATAAACTTCATATCATTCTAACAAAATGAAAATTTGCCTCCCCATGGAATCTTTCAGGCATCAAGGAATATTCTCTGCAAAAGATTCTCTCTCTCGAAATGCGTGCCATCATGGTTCTGCCTTTGTGGACTATGTCATGTTTCCTCCTTGAAATTCATTCACAATTCTGTCTCGTTCTGCCACCTTCCGGTTCCGGCCTCCATGCTCCATCCATAGCTCACCCATGCCTCTGTGGAATGAAGTTTTATGTATTATTTTTGGGGAAAAGCTACCAAAGCAAAGCCTATGGCTCAACGGTGGTGGAGGAGGTTAGGAGGGCGAAGATCATGGTGTCAAATTCCCCACCCCTTTGAAATTGGTAGATATGTTTTATTCAACCACATAATTTTGTTGTTTTATTCGTTTTTGGGGCCACCCGCTTGGGGGTCGGGCGGGTTCGACCCCCGCCGACTCCCTTATGGTGCATATTCGTTGGGTCATGGGCCACGGGGAGGTGTTCCCGGTCAACCGGGCCCTGACCCCCCTCATATATACACATATTTTTTGATGGTTAAGGGGGTGGCAGGGGTGATATCCCATCCCCCATTTAATTTTTTATTTTGACTATAGTTGGTTCATGGGTGGCAGGGTAGGTGGCCCGCCACCTACTAATATATATTTGTTTTGATTTTTTTTAACCATAGCCCAAACTTAACAAAATATAGAAACTAGAGGTTATTGGGAAAATTAACGATACCACTAATTTTCCCAGAAGCTGACCAGGTTCTAGCACCGAATTTTGACCAATTTACTGCCTCTTTAGTTTGCCACTTGTCCAAGTCAACCCTGAATTTTGACTGGCCCTATCTCCTCCATACAAGCTCGGATTTGAGTGTCATTCACACTGTTGGATTCAAGGCGATGAGCACTTCGATCTAATGCTAAGTTTTTCGCAATTTGACCACTTTGAATTTTGACCATTTTTTAGCCCTCTTGGACTCCTGAGGGTGTATGGAGCCACCTAGATCAACTAGGAAAACCCATCAGGGCTATGGATGCTTACAGGCAATGGGGCATTCTGCCTAAAGAAGTGTCAACTAAACCAAGACTTTTGTCTACATGTATGATGGTTACTCTATAGTGTTACAATAAAAAGGAAGAATGTGTGGATGAATTCAAGGGTAAAAACCAACTCCATAAATTTGTTGTTGAAAAATGGCCTTAAGGTAACCTTGAGTACTCTATCATTGTTTTTTCCTACTATATCTAAGATTTAATTGCCTTCAAAGTGGGACCTGTGATCACAAGGAACTAATAAAACTCAACTACAAAGATTATCTATAATACTTGGATGACTATAAGACTTTGGGATTTGGTTAGTAATAACTAATTTTTCACTCGTTCATCACTTGTCGTGATCATAAAAATCCTCCTACCTACAAGGAAGGAGAGCCCCTTATATTTATAAGAGGTTTCTTTTTTTTAGCATAAAACTATTAAAGATTGATGAAATATTATGTAATGAGAGATTTGAAATTTCTTTTATGCTTGATGTTTATTTAGCATCATTTGAATAAATTTGATATGAACTATTTTTGTTCAATATTCATCTCATTAGCTCCAATGTTTTGTTTTCTCAGGGTCCTTTAAATTGAGTCATCTCAGCAACCCTCCTCACTTCTTCAGAACCTCACCATGGTTTCATGAGAACATGAAAAACCTCGGGCATGGGGGATTGGTCGTTGGGACCATTTTCAACATCTTCATTTTATTCTTTTCAACTTCCTTCAGCATATCAGATTGGCACTCATCAACTTCGACTCTTCCAAATCATTTAGGACCCGCAACCTTACTTTGCCTCATTTTTTTACACTTCCACTGCAATTCCAAAGTTCGTGTACCAGTGTGTTGTTTTTAGTTTTTCCAGTAGAACAAATTCACATGCAGCATCAGTAATCGCTAGCACCTACTTCCACTTGACCTTGAGAACATGCTAAGCTACAAAGAGAAGCCTATAGGATTCCAATTTGAAGACTATGCATCTAATTATCTTATTAAAATTTCATCTGGCACTGAATAAAAACTCCCTGTGTTCATCCAGTACTAGAAGGTAGTCTCTTGTGTTCATCCAGTACTAGAAAGCAGTTTCCTATATTCATCCAGTACTAAAAAACAGTTTTCATCTGGTACTAAAAAAATATTTCTTATGTTAATCCGATAACAGAGGTATGAGGTCAATGTTTTATTTTCTGCTATTAAGATTCATATTAATCATGTAATGAATATATAGTTACCCTCATGAACCTTTATTACCATCAGTTATTAAGCCCCTTGCCTAAATCCTAAAGTACTCACCTTTATTCCCCTATTTTTCCAAGAAAAAATCATTTTTATGATATGATCGAATGGGATAATCATAGATGTGATTGGACAGATGCCAATCATAGTTTGAGAAAATGAATTATATGTTGAATATATCATAATAGAGCTTCTACCTTTGTGGGTTGTTTAAACAATTATTTTACCACCATTCCATAACCATAACCTGAATGATTACCCGATCCATGACATTCATCGTCCCGTACTAGTGTATTGGTCCAATAAACCACGTTTTCTCCATCATGTCTAACCTGAATTTGAATGAAATTTGACATCATCAATGGATATTATCTTCTAAATAAGCTCTCCATAAGACTTATTGTCATCATTTGGTATGATCTCACCTTGTAATTATGCCAACCATTTGACCTTTGCCATCTCCTTTCAAATTATAAATTCTCTTATGGATGGCTTTGCCATCTAGATGAGCATCATTTCTCTTTTTTATTAGCCTTTGGCCTTCATTTCATGAGCCCCCACTGATTCATCCAACACTCTATCAACCATTTCTGGAACTCTGTTATCGCCCCATCTGGCACTCTGTCACCCATTTCTGTTACTCTGTAATATCACTTATGGTACTCTGTAATACCCTTTCCGGTACCCTATTAACATCATTTCCAATACCCTGTGTGACCACTTCCAGTACTCTATTATCATCTCTAGTACTCAGTCAGGTCCAGTACTAAATCCTTCCCAGGTCTAAGACCCGCTCTTAAAGCCAACATTTGTGTAGATAGGCATGAACCAACATTCCAGTCTTATAAAAAAAACCAAGGAATATCGATTGTGCAAGGAGAAGCTCAAGCAAGCTGGCTAGATTTTGTTCCTTAAGAAGTTCAAAGGGTACCATGATGGCATTTCTTGCGCCATCACTCAAAATTATGATGTAGAGAACATTTAGCTAGGAGTTCTACAATTGAAAATCGCAGATCCTACCATAGTAGAGGCCACAGGATTACTAGTTGCAAGGGGGAAATATTTCAAGGGTGCGAGCATTAACAAGGAACTCCATCAAAAGTTCTTGACGGTTGAACACTTGAACCCTAATTGGACTAAAGCCATCCCCATGAATTAGGTCAAAGAGGAATATAGGTTAATGCTCAACAACTTGCAAAATCTCTTGAATTGTGAAGGTAGGTATGCAGTCACCTTTCTTTACCACCTAAGGCTTATATTACATTTTGAGGGAGGACCTTAGATAAATTCCTCATACCTCCTCTAGATGAGTTTTAACAAGATGGCAAGGGGAGTTAAATTGACCTCTAAAAAGGTTGAAACCAGAATCTACCATCATGGGTTGATAAAATTCTTAGTTCCTCATGAGATAAAGAAGCAGGGTAGAAATTGGAAGACATTCCTCTCATAGCATTTTTCTCAAGGAGAAGGTTCCAAGCACATAGAGGAAAGCATGCCTAGGGATAGCAGTAAGGACCTAGATAGCAAGCGGGAGAGTAGTAAGAAGAAACATAAGAAGTCGAAGTCCAAAAAAGGAATTGATAACCCTACTCCATCAAGGTCCATTAATAAGTTGAACAAGAGTAAAACAGTAGAAGAGGAGGAAACTCTTGCACCAATAGTAAAGTGAACATCAAAGGGTAAGAGACCCCCTCTTGATTCAACCAGTCCAAGTCAAATCTCAACCAATGAGAAGAAGAAGAAGAAAAATCTAGCTAACAGTAATAAAGGAGAGCTCGCGGGCACTACTTCAGATGTCGTTGTTGTGTTACCTCAAGAAGAGACTCTTGCACTAAGTGTTAAAAAGGTGAAGAAGCCTAGAACTAGTGAAAATGGTGACAGTGCACAAACTTCTAAGAAAAGGAGAAACAAGAACAGAAAGACGTCACAGAGTTCATGACACAAACAAAAGGGAAGAAGAGAAGATTGTTTCAAGATAGCATCCTCATGCATGCTGTCAAATCTGGTGAGTCATCGGCACCTACACGACGAACTACTAAGAGCATGGCACAACAAGTAATGACCACTCACACTCCTTCTCTTCCATAAAATACAATAGATGTATCTGCCTCATATGAAAAGGAACATGCACAAGATGAACCGATTAATGAAACTGAGGAATTAATTATAGAGACTTTGAAATAATTGAGAAGAGAGGTTGAAGCTAAGAGAAAACTTGCCAAGCAGGAAACAATCGGACCTACTAGTTCTTTAACTAGACAACAAATCATCATCAAAATGGAAAAACTTCAGAAGAAAAATGAGAAATTAAGGGAATAGATGAAAGCATATAAGTTGTTTAAAGAGAACAGCCAGAGGTTGCAAGGGTACAATGAGGCCTCGACTAATTTGAAGAAGGTTCTTCACCTCATACATTATACCAGGGTCATTAAAAGGGAACTCAAGGAAGAAGCTTCAGGTGTAAACATATTAGATCCAAATAGTTGATGTTCAGGCAAGAAGACTCCATTTTTGAAATTTTGAGGACTGGTTCAATACTTTTTGCATGAGGACATGCAATGACTTAGGTATGGGGGAATGTTGAGTCTCTTTTTTTATGCCTATAATACCTTATATTGTCCTCTAATTTTTTACAAATTCACCTCAAAACTATGTACTATTTGCCTATCTTGTTCCAGAATATACCTTTTATCCTCCTTATGTATCTATGAGGTAATTTATATTTCAAAGCGTGACTTTTATGTTTTCTTGTAATAGAAATAGAATTATTGATTATTTATACTCTATAATTAATTGGATTGGCTCACATAGATGTTTAGACCATGTTCCTACTCATCTGGCATCAACCATAGTGATTTGGCACCAACAACAGCAATCTAGCACCTGTATTCATCTGGTACCTGAGATCCAGCACCTTTGTTATTCTGGTACCACCTGCGTTGATTGTATTATTCTAGTATCAAACCCTACTTTCCAGGTTCAGTGGTTGAGCGAACTATCTTTGATGCGGCCGAGGAAATTGTTGGTCAAAGGCATCATCTTGTTACAACAAATCGAGATGATATGCTTCATCACTCATGCACTGGGTGTCATGAGGATGAAACCAAACATGTAAAAAAAAGTGATTTGTATATTGTTACAGTTATTTGATCTTATCTTTTAACATTGAATGTAACAACCATTTCTCTATAAGAGAAGGCCCATAGATGATAGGAGTTAGCTAGTAAAAGAGAGACAGTAATTAAGACAGAGGGAGACAAGTAGTTTCAGCTAGTTGGAGACAAAGTTTTAACTTTATTGTTATGTTGGAGACTTGATTCTGTAATATTTTCTTTTGAAATTAATAATATGAGAAGCAGTTGATAAATTTGATGTGTTAGTAGATTTATTAGTTCTGTAAGTTCTTCAAGCTTTCCTTGGAAGCTCGGAAAGGGCCCACTGAAGCCATCAAGGCAAGTTCTTATTATAGTTATTATGCATATATTTTTGTTTACGTAATGTTAAGTATTTGATGTGATTTCAGTCTTGTTTCAAGTAAGTAATTTCCAAGTGGTAGTTCATTAGTTTTATGAATGCACACTTTATTTCTTAAGCTACACATTTAATTGTTGGTTGCAATTTTGAAGAATAGGGAAGCTAAGATCATAGATCTCAGCATTCACCTACATGTGTTGTTAGTGAAGACTCTTCTCATACATTTCCTGTACTAGAATGCAGCGTTTATTTCAGGTTTAGCCCTGGTTGCTTTGGTTAATGTTTGAATGCAGTGAATTGATTCTAGTGTAGTGATTGAGATCAATTGCTACAGGAAAACGGAGTTAGATCCATATTTATGTTTCATAAGCTTGTAAGTGGATAGACTTGTTACCTAAGAAATAACATTTACCTCACAATCTTGTTAAGATTGTATTTATGATTTTTGTTTTCTAATCTTTAAATTGTGTCATGAAGTTAGTATTTCTTTTTAATGTTATCTATCTAGGCTATACTCATCATACATAGGAACTTATCTGTTATCGGCACATATAGTGTATCTGTTATATTGATTATGAATCCTGGTTGATAATTTAATATTGTGGTGATATATCATTCATATAATTTTCCCAACGGAAATCTTGTTCTCCTACGTCCTAACTTTCTCTGGCCAACACTTAGCGGAATTTAAGCCTCAACCAACCTCCTATTTCCTTGTGAAATCTTGGAGGAATTAGCCCCTAAAAAATGGGAGAAATTCCCTATTTCCTTGCACAATATCTTGAGGAATTGATCATCTGCCTAGTAAAAAATCACTTAACACTTGACAATAAACAAATATAAATACAAGCATTCCTTTTCCTCCACCTCAACTAGGAAATTCAAATTCCATGCATGAATGTGTCTATTTTTCGTTGATCGACTAGCTAACTGAGATATGAGTGAGTTAACAAATGTCTTAACTACTCAAATGACCTTCAACTGACTCAGCTAATGAATAGAACTTAGTTAATTGAGTTCAACTAACAATAACTCAACTAGATTGCTAAATCTTAGCAATCACTACATGCACAACTATAATTCTAGCATATAACTCAGATTTACGGAGTAACCTAGTAGACAAGGCCATGTCACACAAGTTAACTGCCTCTAAGTTGTCCCGTTGATGTGGAAATTTGATTTACTCAATTTTACGAAGGCACCAGTAAAAATTGATCCTTTTTCACACTACAATTTAAATACTCCCTCTTAGCAAGAAAATGGATTTGCACACCCCAATCCAGATCCTATAGGAATTACTGTAATAAGACTCCCTCTCACTATTATTGTTGCTACTGCAACAAATGCAACTGAGAAGCATCCAAAATATTGAATCAATTGTCTCTAAGCTGAAATTTTCTCCTGAGCATCTCACTACTACTAGTCGCTACACTATCTATTGGTAAAACTGCATTTTTGTTGATTCTGCACTATGCCTCTTGCATTGCAATCAATATTGATTTGTGCTCCTTAGCATCTAATTGCAGCTAGTTCACAATTGTCGCTCAAGGTATGACTCCATTTAGTGACACTAATCCTTCTGCTATTGAATATTGTAGGCCCTTGTAGCAAGGGTAATGATCCATGAGAAAAGTATACTACAAATTCTACTACTCTCCTTTGGACCCTACCCAAATCTTTACAACTCTAGGACTAGGGATCTACATTGGCCCACCTCACTCCTAGAGGGATGGCAACAATTTCTCCCTCTGAGCTAGAAGGTTCCATCTTGAGAGCTCTATCCTTCTATCTCTCCTCGAGGTCGCACATGCGTCTTCCTCCAATTTGTAGAGGCTCTTGATCCTGACACCTATCTTCTTGATCTAACTTGAAGTAAAATGCTTGAGGTAGGCCTTTCCATTGCAGAAGAGTACATCATACCCTTTGTCTTCAATCCTCAGTGTGTTGATCAAACCAAGTTTTCAGACATCATTGTTATTTCCAAAAAACTCAATGAGAGTCTTTCAAATAGAAAATAGAGTCTCCTTGTCACGTAACTTCGAGACTATGTGGTCTCTCACACCCTCCATGACGATCCTCCTAACTCTAGAAACATCCTTCTTCCACTAGGTTAACTTTTGTGCACCTGGCTATGGAAGTTTTGCAATATCATTTTTGACATATTCTAACACAACATTATCATCAAGCATTGCTTCCATTCGTTCCTTCCAAGTTATTAAATTCGAGCTACCTTCCAAGGCATACTCCAATATCAGTCCGTTGAAATGCATTCTCCTGAATCTAAAGAAAAGTTACTAAATTCAAGTTGCAAATTCGAAATTCCGGAGGGAGATTTTTGAAATATTAGTTCTAATTTGATTTCATAGATCTTATACCATGTAGAAATTTGATATAAATTGCAATTGTTCAAGAAATCAAACTAAAATCAGGAGACGCAAATTCTACTCTACTAATATGTAGAATGAAAATCACAATTTAGAACAACATGCATAGTGATCCAAGTGGATATTGGTGGCCACCCACCTATTCCACCTAGACCTCCAGTCAGTTTCATTTGTTTCCTTATTTATTTCAACATTTACTATTTTTTAGCAGCTTTTCAAGTCCTGAACTTCTGGAGCATTTTTCACCCCCTAAACGAAATTTTTTTGAGGTCTGTTGCAGGCCCTTGCCTCTAGCACAAACTTGTAAGTAATCTTGTAGTACTCAAAGAGACCTTTCCAACAAGGTATCGTACGTGCCAAGCGAAGATAATATGACCAAGTTATAACCCCGGGAAGTTGGATGCCCAGTTAACCCCAACGGGGCCCACAGACTCTTGGTGTTACATCTCCTAGGGTTAGGGTTTTGGTTGTTTAGGGTTTTCTCATGTTTTTAAATAATAAATAGGTCCTTGAGCCTCACTGTAACACAGTTCAGAGGCATGTAGCCACCACATCTCTTCTCAGAGATAATCTACCTTCGCCTGAGCTAGTATTATTTCCATTATGTTTGTAAGCATATTTCAGTATTTGATATTAATGAAATGAAGTGTTATTTATGCTGCATCTTTGTATTTATGGTTATATTTGTAATTTTTTTGGTTCCTGTTTAAATTTGGATCAGTGGTATCAGACTAGTCTTCTCTTTCTATGTTTTTCTTTACATGTCCCCAATGAAGGCGGGATATAAGGATTTAGGGCTTGAACTTGTCGAACCTTTGCAAGACCAGCCTCACAAATCTCGACAGCCTCCCATGGGGGAAGAAAAGAAAGATGAGGGGACAGGATATACTTTCAAAATCTTGGTCAAAGAAGCCCTCGAGCGACAGAGGAATGAAATGATGGACAACTTTGCCCAAATCCTTCAGCGGCTACCCAAGGGCGACGCATCTACTTCCAGAAGCTACTCTAGAAGCGCCACACCCTTTAAGGTACAAGTTAAGTTTGACATTCCCATATTTGAGGGTTAGATAGATGTGCACATCATAGATAATGGTTAAATTTGCTAGAAGGATAATTTTTTGTTCATGATTTTTCCAGCTATGAAAATATTACTTTTTCTCTTCTCAAAGTCACCCCCCACGTCAAGGACTGGTGGGAAACCTACTCTGAGCATAAGGATGAAAGTACGCCCTCACTATTTTCAGTTGCACCCACCTGGGATTAGTTCCGAGACACCATCAAGGAGAAGTACTACCATGTCGAGAGCTATGAGGATAAATACATAAAGTGGACCAACTACAACAGGGAAGGGACCAAGACGTGCGGATTTTACTAATGTTTTCCATACCCTTCACACGAAGTTGGGTATCAAGGACTCTGAGAAACATTTGGTACTCAAGTACTGCAGTTTCCTACACAGGTACATCTAGGATGAGATGGAGCTCATGGACATCTCCTCACTCGGCACCGCATACTGATACACTGTCAAGATTGAGTAGAATCTTAAACAAAAAAAACGAGACTTTGGATCTGTGAATCCGAAGCAAGGGAAAGGCGCCCCCAAATCGCAAAGAAAAGGGAAAATCCAAGGCAAGGTGATTCAGGATAACCCACCGAAGTTGTAAGAAAAGAACAACACCACGAAGACAAAGAAGGACATGAGAAATTGGTGTGAGTTCCATAACATCTCCACTTACAACACAAGTGAGTGTCGAGCCAAGTAGTCACTAGTGGTTGACTTGAAGGCTTTTGAGTCTGACGCATGTTTTGATTCTAATTCAAAACTCGACAAGGAGAGTAACAAAGGGAAGCAGATCATTGACACAGAGCCTAGTGCCATTGTGCTCACCACCAAGATCCAAAATATTAAGCCTAAAGATCCAAAAGAGAGGCAGCGCCTATTCCACTCATAAATGTGGGTGAAGGATTCTCTGTCACAGTTCATTTTCGACAGCGGGAGCCAAAAGAGACTCATTTCAACAGAGTTCATGAAGCAGTTGGGCCTACTAACTACAGCACATCTGCAGTCATACACCATCGAGTGGCTTCACCAAGGACGTGATCTCCGTGTCATCCAGCAGTGTTGCCTTCCCTATAGCATCAAGCCCTTCACAGATGAGGTACTGTGTAATGTTTCTCCTCTTGAATTTTGTGATGTATTATTAGGACAACCATACTTATGGAAGCGACATGTTGTATGTGAGTCTAGACCTCACTCTATTATTATTTCTTTGGGTACTAAGTTATACAAGATACCAGAGGTAGCCCCACCTATCGCCATCTCTTTGACCTCTGATAAGCAATGCAGTAAGGTCATCTCCCAAACTGGGAAATTTGTTTTCTTTCTGATTCACTATCAAAGTAAGGGGAAGGTCATAGCCACATCCATGGCTCCTGGGAAGGGTTCCTCCAAGGAGCAGAATCAGGTGGATATTTTCGTGGAAGAATACAAGGACACCTTCTCCTCACCCACATGGTACCCTTGCATTGTCAGGTCAAGCATTCAATTGATTTGACTACTTGAGCACCTCTACCCAACGGGCAAATATATCACCACTCCATTCTAGAAAATGCAGAGATCAAGTAGGAAATCCAGGAGTTACTGCAAAAAGGGCACATCCGACAAAGTTCCTCACCTTGTGGGAGCTTGATTGTACTTGTGCAGAAGAAGGATGGGACTTGGAGGCTCTGCATTGATTATCAAGCACTAAACGAAATCACTATCAGGAACAAGTATCTAATCCCACGAATTGATGACCTATTGTACCAACTCAAGGGGGCCAAGTATTTCATTAAGATCAATCTGAATTTTGGTTATCATCAGGTTCCAATAGAGCCCATCAATGTATGGAAGACTACCTTTAAATCCAACGAAGGCCTTTTTGAATGGTTGGTTATGCCCTTTAGGTTGACAAATTCCCCTGCTACTTTTATGAGGCTAATGGACGACATCTTGCAGCTCTTCACCAACTCGTTCATGGTGGTTTATATGGACGACATCTTCAGCAAGAGTTGGGAAGAACACTTACAACACATTTGGCAAGTCCTTCAAACCCGTCGGCAGCACAAATTTTGTGCCGACTTGGAGAAATGCACCTTTGGCATGAGCCAAGTCTAATACTTGGGTTACATCATCGATGAGCATATCATGCATATGGACCCAAGCAAGATCCATGTCATTCAGGATTGGCCAGCCCCAATGACTCTAACGGAGTTTCGCAACTTTCTGGGCCTTGCAAATTTCTATCAGAGGTTTGTGTTGAGATTCTCTCATATCACTTAGCCATTGAGTTAGATTACTAAGGGTTAGGTGAAATCAAAGATTTCCTGGTCCGAGTTCCAACAGAGGGCATTCGTTGAGTTGAAGCACCACCCCTGCTCTGCGTTGGTACTCACACTACGAGACCTACAGCAGCCATTTGAAATCGAGACATATGCTTCAGACTATTGATTAAAATTTAAACAAGAACACAAAAAATTACAGATATAAACAAAAATATAGAGATGCAGTAGAAGTAACACCTCATTTCATTAATATCAAATATTGAAATATGCTTTAAAACAAAATGGAAATAAGACTAGCTCGAGTGATGGTAGCTTATCTCTCAGAAGAGATGTGGCGACTACATGCATATAAATTGTGTTTCAATGAAGCTCAAGGTCTATTTATTATTAAAAAACATGAGAAAACCCTAAACAACCAAAAACCTAACCCCGGGAGATGTAATGCCAAGAGTTTGTGGGCCCCGTTGGGGTTAGTTGGGCAGCCAACTTTACGGGGTCATAACTTGGTCATATTATCTTTGTTTGTCACGTACAATACCTTGTTGGAAAGGTCTCTCCAAGTACTACAAGTTTTTCCATATGCCCTTCCCTATGGCTATGGGTCCGCAGTAGACCTCAAAAAGATGCCATTTAGGGGGTCAAAAATGCGCCAGAAATTCGCGACCCAAAAAACTACTAAAAATAGTAAATTCTGAAATAAACAAGGAAACAGAAGAAACCGATAGGATTTATAGGTGGAATAGGTGGGTGGCCACAAATATCCACCTGGATAATTCCTCCCCCCTTAGGAAGCAATGGTTCCCATTACGTGCAGAGCCTCCATGAGGTGAGGAAATTTTTGTTAAACCTGGTTCGTGGTGAGCCACTTGCCTTGGTGCAAGAGTTAGCCAGCTTTGAGAACCCGATATAGCCAGATCTATTGCTGGTGAGCGTTCTTGACCTATGTGTCCATAATCTGATTAGTTGTGGCTTGTTCCATGCAGTCTAGGTTTAACTTTTTTGGTGTGAGTTGTTCTGTAATGTCTTATGTGTCCATCAATGGTGGGAAGTATGGCCAAAGGCAGTCCACATTGAACACCGGCTGCAGGCCAAGGAATGAGGGAATTCTGAGCTCAAAATCATTGTCTCCCACATCCTTGATAATGGTGTAAGGACCATATCGGAGTGATATAAGCTTCCAGTGGGCTCTAATAAGGCATTCTTTCTACAAATCCAACCAGACTTTGTCGCCCACCTGAAACTTGTGTGGCACCCGTTGTTGATCATGTTGTTGCTTGCACTTGGCATTTCACTTCTCTAGGATTTCATGAACCTAATGGAAAATGTGTTGGATGCATTCAATAAATCTGGTCGCTTTATCATCCTCAGATAGTACATGTGTGGATTCTATATGCGTAGTAGTATGAGGCATGGAAACATCAATCAGACACAATGGTTGGAATCCTAGACCCACTCGAGAGGGACTATGAGCATTCGAGCTATGGAGAGCTCTATTATAATTTTACTGCACATATGGAAGACTCTCATCCCAGATTTGAGGATGCTTGGAATTGTACATGCGTAGTATGCGTACTATCATCCTATTGACAACCCCCATCTGGCCATCACTCTGGAGATGGAAGGGAGTCGATTTGGTAAGATTGGTGTCCAATAGTGCCCAAAGACTTGACCAAAATGTGCTCAAAAACTTGTTATCTCGATATGATATAATGGTCTGCAGGATCGCAAAATGTACCCATACTCATTCAAAGAAGAGTTTGGTAGTGTCCTCTGCTATGATACTCTTCATGTAGGCCGCCAATATAGCCATCTTAGAAAATATGTTCACGACTACAAATACATATTCATTACCATGATCGGTAGAAGGGAGGCTAGACATATAGTCCATGGATATGGATTTCCACGTTTGGCTGGGAGTAGGCATAGGAGTGTACAAGCCTTGCTTCTTGATGGTTTCCATTGGTGATGGCATAGGCAGTGCAGGATCTGATATATTTCCCAACATACTGTCGGAGTTTGAGCCAATAAAAATTATTTTGTAGTACAACCACAATTTTCTCCACACCAAAGTGTATTGCGACCCCACTGTAGTATGCCTCCCAAATCAACTTGGCACACTCGCTTGAAGGAACATAAAGGTCACTCAGGTAGCATAATAATTCATTCTGGAGGTGGAAATGAGGAACTTGCTTGCCAACTACTACCATCTGGTATGTCAAGGTAAACTCTAGATCATTTTCATATAGTTATGGCCATCCAGAGGTCTCGTGACCATAAGAGTTGAGAACAGTAGTCAGTGTTGCAACTAGGGGCCGACTGAGGTAGTATACAACATGATTGGTGTTGCCCTTTTTGTATTTAATGTTCAAGTGGAATTGTTGTAGATATGTAGACCACTTCTGATGGAAATCATTCTGCAACTTACCCTGTGTCTATATAAACTTAAGAGGTCAGTGATCAGTGTGGATGATTGTCTCCTTCTCCAGAATGTAGTGCTTCCATTGTTGACAAGCCTGCACAACGGAATATATCTCTTTATCATAGGTGGGGTAATTCTGAATTGTATCAGAAAGTGTCGCTATGATAGGCCACTAGATGCCTATGCTGGGTGAGGACTACACCAATAACATAGTATGAGGCATCTCTCTCAATTTCAAATGGCTGTTGTAGGTCTGGTAGTGTGAGTACTATCGTAGAGAAGAGGTGGTGCTTCAACTCAATGAACGCCTTATGTTGGGACTCAGACCAAGAAAAATTTGCTTTGGCCCCGCCCTTAGTAATTTGACTCAAAGGCCAAGTGATATGGGAGAATCCCAATATGAAACTCCAATAGAAATTTGTTGGGTGAGAGAATCCCAAGTGATATACTATGATATTGGTGTAGTCCTCACCCAACACAAGCATCCAATGGCCTATCACAGTGAGATACTTTCTAATACATTTCGCAAGTACCCCACCTATGATAAAGAAATGTATTCCATCATGCAGGTTTGCTGCCAACGGAAGAACTACATTCTTGGGAAGGAGGCAGTCATCCACATTGATCACCGACCTCTTCAATTTATAAAGACATAGGGGAATTTGCAAAACGATCACCATCAGAAGTGGTCTACATATATGTAACAATTCCACTTGAACATTAAATACAAAACGGGTAGCACCAATCATCTTTCAAAATGCCTCAACCATCCCCCAGTTGCAGCACTAACTATTGTTCTCAACTCTTATGGTCATGAGACCTCTGGATGGACGCAACTATAAAAGAATGATCCAGAGTTCACCTCGACATCCCAGATGGTAGTAGTTGGAGCAAGTTCCTGATTTCCACCTCCAGGATGCATTATTGCGCTACCTGGGCCACCTTTTTGCTCCTTCAAGCGAGTGTTCCAAGATGATTTGAGAGGCACACTATAGTCGGGTTGTAGGACACTTTGGTGTGGAGAAAAAAGTGGTTGTACTATAAAAGTACTTTTATTGGTCCAAACTCTGACTGGATGTTGGGAAATATATCAGATCCTGCATTGCCTTCACCATCGTGAAGCCAACCATCAAGAAGCAAGGCTTGTACACTCCTCTTCCTACTCCTAGACAGCTGCGGGAATCCTTCTCCATGGATTATATGTCTAGCCTCCCTTCTACCAAGCATGGTAATGACTATTTATTTGTGGTCGTGGAAAGATTTTCTAAGATGGATATATTGGCGGCCTACAAGAAGATTATCACAACATGGGACATTGCCAAACTCTTCTTTGAATGAGTATGGGTACATTTTGGGATCCAAAAGACCATTATATAATATCAGGATAGCAGGTTCCTGAGCACATTCTAGTCAATCCTGTGGACACTATTGGACACCAAGATCACCAAATTGACTACCTTCCATCCCCAAATTGATGGCCAGACAGAGGTCGTCAATAGGATGATAGTTCACCTACTCCGAATGTACAACTTCAAGCATCCTCGAACCTAGGATGAGAGTCTTCCATATGTGCAGCACAGTTATAATGGAGCTCTCCATAGCTCGACTGGTCACTTTCCCTTTCAAGTGGGTCTAGGATTTCAACCATTGTGTCTAATTGATGTTTCCATGCCTCATGCGACTATGAAGATAAAATCACACATATACTGTCCGAGGTTGATAAAGCGACCAGATTTATTAAACGCATGTAACACATCCACCAGTAGGTTCACGACATCATGGAGAAGTCAAATGCCAAGTACAAGTAGTGACATGATCAACATCGAGTGCCACACAAGTTTGAGGTGGGCGACAAATTCTTGTTGCATTTGCTGAAAGAATGCCTTACCAGAGCCTGTTGGAAGCTCAAACCACTCCAATATGGTCCTTACACCATTACCAAGGCTATGGGAGATAATGCTTTTGAGGTCAGAATTCCCCCATTCCTTGACCTGCACCCAGTGTTCAACGTGGACCGCCTTCGACCATACTTCCCACCATTACTGGACACATCAAGAATTGCATAACAACTCACACCAATAAAGTTAAATCCATACTACATGGAATAGGCCACAACTGATCGGATTATGGACACATAGGTCAAGAACACTCGCTAGCAAAAGATCCAAGTATATCATGTTGTCAAAGTTAGCCAACTCTTGCACCAAGGCAAGTCGCTCACTAGGGACCATGTTCAACAGAAATTTCCTCACGTCATGGATGCTCTGCACGCAATGGGAACCATTGCTTCCTAAGGGGGGAGGAATGATCCAAGTGGATATTGGTAGCCACCCACCTATCCCACCTAGACCTCCAGATAGTTTCATTTGTTTCCTTGTTTATTTTAGCATTTTATTTTTAGTATTTTTCAGGTCCTGAACTTCCGAAGCAGTTTTGACCCCCTAAACAATGTTTTTTGAGGTCCCCTATAGGCCCAAATCTTGTGACAAATCTTGTAGTACTCAGATAGACCTTTCCAACAAGGTATCTGTTAACAGTGTTGGACTTGCCAAAATTCAGGGGATCACCCGAGTATGAAGTCCCAACTAAACCTCACACCGTTTGGTGTGGGATTCCCATCTGGTATAATGGCCCAATTTCCATTATCTTAAGGATTTGCCTCTGTTGGCTTGTAGGGGCATGACCCAGGTTTAGAGATGATTTAGCTAAACAAATCCCAGTACTACTGGCCCTTTCAGCAATAGTCCATGGAGCGCGGACTGAGGTCTCACCCGAAGTAGTATGGGAGGGTTCTAGAACCAGGTTTCCGCACCTTAGAGATGTCTGATGGTTTTTGGGTGGTCTGTGGTTTGGCCCTGCGCCCACGTCGCTATGCACACCTATCAGTACCTCGTAGCCTGCAATGTTGCCTTCGCGCAACCCTACTCGAGGTGCGATCCATGTTATTACCCAAGTTCCTTACTATTAACCCGATATTATTCGATTACTTAACTTATCTGTATGAGCCCGATTATACTTAACAATGTGAAGTATTCATATAAGTGTGAGCGATAACCAAAACAATATAAATGCATAGAAAATCATACAAAAACAGATACACAGTAATTGGAATCAAACTTCTCTTTATTATTCTTCTTCTTGGATTACAGAATCAACTTCGGCCTACACACTCAGCTGCAGGGGTCCACGCACTCAGCTACGGACTCTACTTGGCCTCTGCACACTCAGCTGTAGAGCCTCTTCCTACTACTATGACCCAAGACACTTAGACTTCTTCTCTATCCGCTATCTTTTAGACTTCATCCATGCTCATCTATCTCTAATTATTTTACAACTTAAAGCCTCGCTCTATTTATACAATCCCATGGTCCATGGACCATGGGTAGGCCGACATGACATTACATTATATTAAAAAACTTAGGGCGAACAACCCTATGACTTAATGTACATTTCGCACTCTACGTCTGCAATTTGCGGAGTCTTACAACATATTTGACTAAATCTTGGGCTTTGAGCCCTAAAACATGTTGTGGGGGGATTCCATGCCCAACAAGACCCCAACACAAACATCGTGACTCACCCTTGAGTCACTCTATTGGCGCGAAGTCCCTCTAGCTGGTCTCGAACAGCCTGAATGTCAACAGAACACTGAGCTTTTGCCTGCTGCACCTGCTGCATTTTGTCTTATGAGCCCTCTATTTCCAGCGTGTTGCGATGCATTTGTACCTGCATCCCCTAAATCTACACAAGCTTTCCTTCGATATCTGCTGTGATTGTGAAGGCTTCGTTAATCCATGGCTGGACGCACTCTTTGAGCATGGCTTCCTTATGGCACGCCGCATCCACCTGCTCTTTTAATGCCTTCGCTTGCTGCATCCTTACAAGCCATTGAGTAAGGACTATTGTTTATGCAGTCCCTCTGATATTGTCATAGTGTTGCTAGAGTTCGTGTGCCTCTGTATCCAGTCACTGAATGTTGGGGTCCTCCTGCAACATTGTGAGGACCTCAAGCGCCTAAGCCAACATGTTGGTATAGCCGCGCACTGCACCTCCAATCTCTTCCATCCCTACTGCAATAGTGCTGGCGCGCTGCTCTCTGACCTCTGGGGGAGTGGAAGGCTGCGCCTTCAACCGCAGCTCGACAATCTGGAGATTCAGCTCCAGTTGCACCTTTGTTGTCTCTTCTCTAACATCGCGGACTCCACTTGCTAGACTGTGATTCCACACTTCTACTGGTAGATCTGCTGCGATAGCCATATCTGTGACGCGTCAGAAAGCGTCATCTACCGTCTGCACCAACTGTTTGTTCTTTGACACCAGCTTGTCGCACTGTAAGCTAAGTTGTTCTATATTAATCTTCTGCTCGCTCAAAACCTGGATCGTGCGGCTCTCCCTAGCACGCATCTTTGTTGTTATTCCATCCTGTAGCTAATAGAGCATTTTTTGGGGAGGGCAGCTAGATTAAGGCCAAGGCCTTTCATCATGCTAACCATCATTTGGTCCATTGCATCTGTTGATACCAATGCTCCTTCTAGAAACACTATTGTGTTGGCCATCCTTGCATGCAACATTTGTTCTGTTGTTGAAGTGCCCACTGCGACGTGGGTAGATAGGATACCTTCCTGAGGGGGTCGCACCTTTAACTCTTGTAGTTGCATCCTGAGGGCCCCCAACACATTTTGTTGCTCCGTCATAAATTCTTGGAGCACTTCACTAGTGACATCGCAAACTGTCTCACCGATGTCATGGAGGCCACCTTCAGTTAAGGTGATCGGGTTGATGACCAGCTTCAAGGCCTTGACCTTTTTTCTGGGACCCAATATTTCTGTGACACGCGGCTGTTTGATTTGCATCGAGGTGGTTCTTGGGTCCGTGCTCTCTTCTACAATGTTTATGTCCTCTGCCTCTTGTCCCACAGACACTTCTTGGCCCTCCCCTACCTACATTGTTTCGGCCTCTGCTACTTCGGCTACCTTCTTTTGCTCTACGGTTGCCTATGCCACTTTGCGAGCTGCCCTGACCTCGACTGTCGCTTTTTCATTGTGCCTTCTCTCAGCCAGTTGGGTGACGTGCTGCTTGGCATCATCCTTTTTTTTCTGTGCTGCTATCTTATCCAACTCCGCCAAATCCAGGGCATGCCACTCAAGAGACTATGTCCCTAACACTGTAAAGATCACGTCGTCAATGGCTATGAATGGGAGCTTTGTCCACTGCTACGCCGGATCCTTTCGGGCCCTGATGTAAATATTGTGCATGTCTGCCTTGAAGGCTGCAAAACTCTGCAGACTGTTGTGCACTTTGGGAGACAGGCGCGGCCTCCGATTAATCCACATCCGGATGCTCGCCTCCATGAGCACCTAGAAGATCTTTGTATCACAAATCCGCTTCGCATCCTTGGTAGCCCAAAGCGAAGTGTACTTTGTGGCCTCTGGTAAGTCATGCTCAATGCTCAGGAACTGACTGTCCTCTAGCAGTTCTCCCACTACCAGCAAGATGGACAAAAGCAACCACGTGTACTAGAAGGTCTTACCCTGCTCCTGGGCCTCCTTGCAATTGAGCAAAAATTCTTCACAGAGGAACTCAGCCCAGTTGAACTAGACCCCCTCCGCACATTGTTCAGCCAACGCAACTACCGGCTCTAATACTTCATCACTACAGAATTTTCTCATTACTTTACCAACTAGGAGTTGGATGGGTATGTGCACCCCTTTATCCTTGATACTGATGATGGTGTAACCCCTCTTTTTCTTCTCAAGCTTATATTTTTTCTTCATGGCTTCCACAAGAGCCAAATCGCTGCTTTTTCCTGCTATTGTCATGGGGTCTTTTCCCTTATAGGGAAGCCGAGAAATTTTGTGGATGAGATCTGCCATGATGGGAATAAGCTCCTCCAGCCATAAGTACCCATCATGCACCAGGCAAAGCAGTTGCCTAATGATGAAAATGGTGATGGGCGTGTGGTGAAAGTGTGGTATCCATAGCAGATGAAGAAACCTGGCCTTTTCCACACCGCGCAGCCATTTTCACAGTTGTAATGTGATCACCAGCCCCTCCGTATTCTATTTCATTAGGCTCTTCGTCTCTAAGTGTGGGAATTTTTGGCTATTTGCGAGGTCCTAGTCTTCAAATTTTAGGGTAGGCACACGTCCTAGGAGCGGACCCTCAAAGGTAATTCCATTGGGGAGGAGCGGGGACTAGAGTGCACTTTTCGTTGCATCTAGATCCTTTGGTACCTTAGCTTTCCCCTTTTGCAGAGAGACATACTCGGGAAATTTTGCTGCAGAGCGCATCTATTGGATGTCCGCCTCCATGCCTTCTTCTTCCTCTACCTCGACAATCAGATCCTGTAAGTCCTCCTGTTCTTCTTCTGACTCAATGATGACAATCTTTCCCTTTTCCTCCATTGATAGCTTACTGAACCGCGGATTCCTCGAGGACATGCAGACTGGTCCCATTATCAGATTGTCCTTTTTTAATATCGGCGTCCGAGGCGATTTCAGGATTTCTAGCACGACCCCAGTGTCTTCGGGAACATCGTGTACTGTATGCATCGGTGCAGCCTCGCTGGCAGTTCCTTCTTCAAAGCCCAAACCTCCCCTGGTATCCATCATCTTGTATGTACTGTATGCGGTATTTCGCGAGCTTAGGGGCTCGAACATTGCTCGGCGCTCAACACTTTGTGCTCTATTCAACCACTCAAGTCTCAAGTGAACAAGTGTTGTCTCATGGGTAGCTCATGGATTTTTATAGTGCCTTTTGAATTCAAATTCTACCGTTCCCCCCAATTTTGGGCCATCAATGCTTTCTTGGCGGCAGATTTTCCAAAATCTTTCCCATAACTGCTATCTTAAATGTCCGCCACCTGCTCCATTTGGCCTCAAACTGGACATCCCATCATGAACAGTGACACCAATGGTCACTTCCTAGCTTACTCGCGTGGCAGCACAGCCCTCTGTGTGTGGGCGCAAACCTTGTGACATGCTGACTCTACGTGCACCTCCCTTATCGCGCAGCTCCCAAGCAGACTCTTTTATAGTCTCACACTCCCTTTCAACTACCTGGAGTGCTGAGACTGTTCTTCCTACGGCTAGTCATGTGGTCACACCACCTGTGTGAGGCTTCATTTCGCCCCTCAAGATAGTCTGTAGAAAACCCTTAATTACCCTCGAGACAATCGGTGCCGCGCGCTCTATCGTATGTAGTGCACTCCCCTGGTTACTGTGTTTGGTGAGATGCAGTCTTAGCCAGGGAAGCAGACTCATAAATTCTTGGCGATAGTCGTCTAACTCATTAGTATCATCATACACACCTTGTCTTTCCATCCACTTGATCTCATTTTCCAACCTCTTGACCTCTTCGTCCATAAAAATTCTTTTCTTCCTTATTCGTACTTGGTCCTCTTCAAGTTCGCGAAGTCTAAGGTTCCCTTGTTGAATGGCTTCCTGAAGTCTTATGTGTTGTACTTCGTGTAGCTGTGTGATTTCCTTGTCCTGGGCTTCACACACTATCACACCTGCAGGTGCTAGGATGTGTGGATTCATCGTTGTATGTTCCTCAAAAATTACGGTTCCTACCCCGTTCCTCAACCTTAGAATTGTTTTTGCAGTCGGGGTTTTGCACATGGTCTTATAGGCCCATTGAACCGCTGGTACGCGCAGGTCCAAGTCAGTGTATTTTACCTGGTGAACCTTGTTCAACACTTTGCACACCCTGTCAAATGCTTCTCCATGGATAGTCCTTGGTGCGTTTCACCTTTCCTGCTGCTGTGTTTTGTTCTGATTCTCTATTCTGGGGGTGGTGTGTGCTTGTGTGGGCTACATGTCATATGTTTGTACCCATCGAGAAAGATGGGCGCGCAAGTTGTTCTGACCCTAGTAACCAGCTCTCATCCTTAGTTGGGGTTTTCCAAATCATAGGCGCATCATCCTCTTGCATCCACACAAGTGCTCAAAACTTCTCTGATGTGTACCCCACCATCTTGCGGGTGTCGTGCGTAGTGTCCATTTCAGAGCATCGAACTATTGTTGTTCTGGTACTGTGCTTTCAAATTTATTCAGGAATTCATCCACTGTTGTCAACCCATCATACGTAGGCAGATCCCTTACCTCTATTGTCACGCAGCACAGTGATCTAACCATCATGTTGCAATTAAGCATTGTTACTTCGTGCAGGCGATTCTGCCATCACTCTACTTCTTCGTCCGAATCCGAAGTGCAGGAGCTTTTGCACTCCCACGAAATCCTTCCATCTATAGTCGGATTCACCTAATCTTATTCTCACACAATTATCTTATAAATGCAATCAATATCATCATCAGTATCATCATCGCGCACTGGTTCATTGTATCACGCTCCTTCGGCTGGATCTAGCGATACTACTACATGTAGTGACTTTTTCTCAAAAATCATTTTGCACTTCTTCAGGTTTATGACTCCGTTCATATTGGTGGCCCAGTCTATTCCTAGTAGTGCGGGATAGGGATTGTTGTCATCGACAATATCTATCGCTTCAAAATTCACCTACGCGCTTGCACCTTCAATATCCATCATTACCCCTTACAATCTTCCCATGGGAAAGATCTTCTGTTGGTTCGCCATTCGCAACTGAATAGGAGACCACTGTAGTGCGGGTCTGCCCATGCATTCCCATGTTTGTTTTGGGAGTACATTCGCATCTGATCTGAGATCCAGGATTACCTAATCCATTTCATACACACTGATTTGTGCAGTCAACCTCATTTCCCTTCCTGTGCGCAATGCATGCTTTCCAAGTTTCCGGACTACGAGTGGTTCTCCTAACCCCGTGCACCTAGTGATAAGTTCCTATAGTCCTTTTACTGCCTTGTTGTCGCATAGTAATTTCATGCATTTCTCCAGAAAGGTAGTGAGCATTAAAGGATCCATCTTTGGTTCTAGTTGATCCTTACTACCTGAAGTGGAGGCCTCCATGAAGCTCTTCTTAGCTTCCATGAATGTCTCCTTCTCACGTTCTAAATCAAATTCAGGTTCCTTTGTAGGAGCCTTGCGAACCCACGCACTTTCTTCTGACTGCCTACCTTTGTCATCGCCAATGGTCATACCTCTCCTGAGCATCATGTTTACATTCAAGTCTTCTTCGCAAGGCTCAGACCTCATCATCTGCAAATTCTGAGTCGGAGGAGGCTAGAGTACCCTTTTTTCGCTCAGCCTTGCTATCAAGGTAGGGCAGTGTTCTACCTCATGATCAAACTGAGTACAATACAAACATGATGTTCTTGTCAGACTTGTACAATCACAGGGATAGTGCCTTGGCCCTCCGCAATTGTAACAAATTAGTTGTCTGCGACCCCTTCCTGGTCCCATTCCACCTCGACCTAGTCCGCGCCCCTGAAATCCAGTGCGCGTGCCATTCCTATATTTGGGTCGAGGACACGCATTTTGATCTGCACCCTATAGGCAGGAGTACGATCCATCATTAGTTCGTAGCTTCTGCAAGTGTGTTCATCATGGCCTACCGACCCGTAGAAATTGCAAAACCATTACCGAGACATTTTTGTATACTTCTGTAATAGATGACAATTATCCACAGTGTGTTTTCCTCCTATCTGAGAGATCACGCATCATAATGTAGGTGTCATTCTCGGTCTTGCTTGTGCCTCAGGTCTCAACGGCATCGTCCCTCCTCCCACCAAGTAATTCATGAACACTGGGCAGTGATCCTTGTCATGCCCTTGGCCTTTGCATTTTATGCACCATACCTCCTCATGCACCTCTGGCCGAGGTGTCCTACCCTGTTTCAAACTCTGCATCTCCAGACACAGATTTTTCAGTTGCGCGTGGATTTGTTGGACTCCCAGACCAAGGTCTTATATAGGGGTCTCAAGCAGTCTCATTTCCATCTCCAAAGCTTCAGCCTAGGTGGAAATCTTTTGTTGTGATAGCGTCGTCCTTAAATGCGATGTTAGTGATGCTACAAACCATGTGCTGTGATTTCCATCTGTCAAAGTCATGTTGGCTTCGTGAATCATAACCTTCAGGCTTTGGTCCAGATCCCAGGGGGTCTTTCCCGAGAGTATTGCGATCTCCTTAAACCCGATAATTGGTTGTGTCTCCGACTTTGGCCTATTAAATTCCTTGTTTATCGCAGCCTCAATTTCTGTGATTCCTGTGTTTGAATGGTCATTAGAATGCTTAATGTACCATGCTAAGGTGTGATCTTGCAACGTGCTTACCAGCGTAGCCTTCTTTATATTTTCATCCACAACTCCTTGTGCTTCCCACACTGCCCTTATCATGAACTAGAATTGGTCTGGATCTTCATTCCCTACTCCTCTGAATATCAATAGTTTGATCGCACTCGCCACACTGAACTGTGGTAGTGGCGGAGGTGGGGTGGGTGGAGATGGAGGTGAGGAGGGTGAGATGGGTGGCGGTGTAGGTGGAGGTGGTAAGCGCGGAATTTGTTGCCTTATCAAACTGACTGCGCTTCACGAAGAAACTTTCACGAGCTCTTCCTCGCCTTCCCGCGAGGGTGAAATTAAGGGATTAGTTTCTAATTCTTCACTACCTCCACTTCTGTAGGTCTTCTCACTTCGCATAGTCCCAAACATTAATTTATTCGCATAACCCTCTTTTCACACAATAGCATCTTAATCCAAGTGTTCAAAGATTTAATATACTTACCTCGCAGTCCTTTGAGGAAGCGTCGCTCCGCCTCACTGTAGCTGACGGTCGTATCTACTGTGAACTCAGTGATAAATCCCCCTATAATTCGATCGAGCCAATGGTCCACATCTCACGCGATCTTATCTCTTGATGCTTCTAGTCTGCACACTAATTCCGGAGTCCACACAATTGGTTTGTCGAGCCTACACCTTCCTTGACTATCTGCTAGCTTCGTCATCCACTCATACATCTCAGAAGGAAAGGATGTAAATAAGATTTCATGGATTTCTATATATAAGTAGTGCTCCAACCACTATTCCTTAGATACTCACAGATTCATATTTTCCAGTGCCGCGAACTCGTGAATCTTCTTGTCCAACCACCCTTCAATTTATTTCTTTGTTGGATTCCAGTGACACGACATCGGATATCCCTTATGCAAATCCCAGTCCTGGCAACGGAACCATTTGTTGGCTTATAGGGGCCTGACCCAAGTTCAAAGATGATTTATCCAAACGAATCCTAGTACCACTAGCCCTTTCGGCAACAATCCGCGGAGCGTGCACTGAGATCTCACCTGAAGTAGTATGGGAGGGTGCTAGAACCAGGTTTCTAGACCATAGAGATGTCTGATGGTTTTTAGGTGGTCTGCAATTTGACCCTACGTGCACCTATCAGTACCTCACAGCCTACAATGCTGCCTTCCCGCAGCACTGTTGAAGGTGCAATCCATGTTATTACCCAAGTTCCTTACTATTAACCCGATATTATTCGATTACTTAACTTATTTGTATGAGCCCAATTATACTTAACAGTGTGCACTATTCATATAAGTGTGTGCAATAACCAAAATAGTATAAATGCATAGAAAATCATACAAAAACAGATACACAGTATTTGGAATCAAACTTCTCTTCATTATTCTTCTTCTTGGGTTACAAAGTCAACTTCGTCCTACGCACTCAGCTACAAGGGTCCACGCACTCAACTGCAGACTCTACTAGGCCTCTTCACACTTAGCTGTAGAGCCTCTTCCTACTACTACAACCCAGGACACTTAGACTTCTTCTCTATCCACTATCTTCTAGACTTCATCCATGCGCATATATCTCTAATTATTTTTACAACTTAGAGCCTTGCTCTATTTATACAATCCTGACATGACATTATATTACATTACAAAACTTAGGGCGAACAACCCTATGACTCAATTTACATTTCGCACTTCATGCCCGTAATTCGCAGAGTCTTACAACATATTTGACCAAAACTTGGGCTTTTTGCCCCAATGTTAGAAAATTATATATTACATAGCAATGGAACACATAAAATATTGTAGAAATATAAACACAGAAAACGCATAAAACAAGAGAGACACAGATATACGTGGTTCACGCAGTTTGGGCTACGTCCATGGAGAAACAACTAGTCCTTCCTTTTATATTATCCAGCAAACTGAAGAGATACAACCTACAACAGATCCGTTGTAACACCCTCTTCACTCTCAATCTCCTCTCTCTTCCTCACTCAGAATACAGAGATACATAAACGCAGTACAAATCCCTCATATATAGTGAGGGGTTGCCTTCTAGGGAAAAAGCCCTAAACTAAACATAACTTCTATTGTCAGATCATTTGCCTAATGAACGGCCCAGATTGACTAGAAATTACTAGACTTTTACAAGGCAATTTTACATCTATTTTTAGCTT